>CM076570.1:1626571570-1626871713 GCA_034641835.2 Pinus albicaulis
GAGCAGAATATCAAAACATCTGATGTGATAGAACATGATACTGACAAGACCGGGAAGGCCGACTGAATAATGAGTCAAGAGACACCGCAGAATGGCCGACTCAGGCTAGACTTCCTTGAACAAAAGCACGACTCTGTGATGACCATGGCAGTAAAAAGTGACACTGTATAAGTCTGTCTTGCAGGAGGCAAAACAAACTCTCCATATGATTGGAAGAGATAACCAACCGGGGGAGAACCGACAAGTGAAACATGGTAAAGGCTGAACCTAGGTCAAACTAGAACCATCCCAAATGAAGGAAATATATATAAGTATATGTGCTTTGTTCAAGGGCGACAAACTGACTCTGTACTGCCATCAAAATAACGAAGATACATCCCGTTCCCGCTCTTTTTGTTATATTTGATTTTTTGTCTTTTTCATATAATAAGCCTGAAAAAGAATAAAAGAATGCTATGGTACAATGGATAGAACGAGTATCAAGAAAGCAGATGCACTAGTTCCTGGGATTGGAACAATCCTATGCTTAATGCAAGGTGGCGAAAACTGGTCAGTGATACTCAGAGGAACGTTCCATCCATGGGTACAAAGGTGTCAAGTCGTGATAGCTAAGTGCATGCAATGGTTAACTTGTACAGAAAGTCAAGGTCAAAAGTTGGCTTAAACATCGAGTCCAAATGAAGCCGGCTAAAGGCCGGGATAAACAAGTAGCCAATATGCAATGCAGTAATACAACTTAACGACACCAGGGAGCCTCTAGGGTATAAGCCAGAAAAATGATAAGTGATGAAGGAGAAGAATGAAACTTCAACACAAAAGACATGGCGGGACTAAAGAGGACTCCCGAGCCTACATAAAAAGCAGCATGGGCAACAAGTGATAGCGAGGAACTAACTAGGAAGCCCATGTAAAGGAAGGCTCTACCATCAAGTCATGATTTAAAAATCGGCGAGTGAAATGGGTATAATACTCATGACATGATGGGATCGACCCTAAGGCAAGTGATCAGTATGGAGGCTAGAATGCAAGATGCAACGGAAAGTGATTCCCTAACCTATATGCCAGTGAAGATCATATACCTGCCGTGAAGAGTCTGAACACATGGGCCAAAAACCGTGAAAAATCTCGAAAATGTCAAAATGTACCTGAAATATACCAAACTGGGCACTTCCAAGCAATCGAGTTATACAGCATAAGACAGATCGAAAAAATAAGCACAAGGAAATTTTTGCGAAAATTTTCAATTTTTAGCCATAAATACACAAATTACCTCTCAATTGGTTCATTATTGCATAGCTGATTTGGAAAAGAGCTCTGGAGCTAAAAACTTGTTTCGTCAAATCAGCAACAACCGACCGTCGGAATTCAGCGAAACTTCAGGTAGGATCCTTATTCATCCTGTTGATTCATTTTGTCCATTTAAAATTTAAAATTAAGTGGATTTTTACCTGGAAACCCTTATTAAAAAACGCGTATCTGCGCATACGCGGGTTCAAAGAAGGAAAGTCGCGTGTATACGCGACTGTGCACAGCGGAACTAGCGTATGCGCAAGTCCGAATTTCAAAAATGAGTTTCTAATGCAAATTTTAATGAATTTTTTCAGGATGACAATTTCATGGAGGGAACGCGAGCATAGTGCAGTAGACCAAGAGGTCATGGAAGACCGCGCAGCACAAAATGTCCTCCGAAACTGTGGATTATTCAAATTTTTCAAAATGCCCAATATGAAAAGTAATGTGAGATTGCTTGAAATGCTGGTAAATTATTGGGAACCGGATCAGGATTGTTTCATCATTGATCAAATGCCACTACGCACAGAGGTGGAAGATATATACTTCATCACTGGACTCTCCAGAAGGGGAGACCCAGTGGATTTGCACGGAAAGCCCCTGGGAGGGTTAACCGTGGAGGACTATGTCCAACTCTATTGCATAGAAGATTCCAAAAAAGTAGGCACACAGATTGCACTCAGAGATATCAGGGACTTGCACATGAAGATCCTCCTGTTCACCATCGGCAGAGTGGCAGGATCTGCCTCACTGCATCAGGCGTCCAGGGCGCACATGAGCATAGCTGTAGAGTGCTTAATTCATGTGTATGATTGGTGCACTGCCCTGCTACTGAACAACTGACCTCCATTCGCAAAACACATACAAAACACTTTGGCTATGGAACCATTTTGACTACATTCTTCTTCGAGAGAGTTCCGGCTTTGAGACCCAAAGTCATCTCAACTATCAGCAGCCCTCGGGACCCAAGAATTGCCCGTTGGGCAGACATGATGAAGAGACTGGGGGGCAGCGAGGTACCTCGAACTACCTGGGACGATGAGTTCTTCTTATGGTGGAGAGAACAGATCATCGCAGTAGATGACTATCCCTATGCCGGGATGGATTTCCGAGGAGATCCAGATCTAGTACTTCCACCCGGTGCAGCATGGGGAGCAGTCGGTAAGTTTTTCAAAAAATTTTAACTTATATGATTTTTTTTTTTTGGATTTTTCAAATATGTATGAAAAATGAAAAACAAACATGTTTTTGGATTGGATTCATAATGACTGACAAATGAAAAATGATCATGTTTCAGATGTTGGACCAGTTCGTCCTGAGGGCCTAGCACGTCACAAACGCCGCAGAGGTGAGGCAGAGACAGCGGATTCTGACAGGACACTCCAGGCCGTGCAGAGAAACTTGGAGGGACTAACCCGCCAAATCCCTCTGGCTGCTGTGGAGGACTTGCCAGAAGCCGTCCAGAGACGGGTTGTAGGAGGACCCCGGGACTGGGTTAGACTGTTCCGCCGTGTGGCCACTGCAGTGATGTTCTATAGGAACACTGGGCAGGGTCCTCAGGATTAGACAGATTTTCATATTGGATGACTGTATATTTTTTGAGACTGAACATGATGGGGCATAAGCCCAAGTTTTGTACGGCATTGATGGATCCAAAATTTTGTAAAGTTTTTTGACATACTGATGATATATATACGGCGATATTTTGATGTGATGTGATAAATGTATCAAATGTATGATGTTTTTGATGATTAGATTTTATTGTATTGAATGATTAATATGCCAATCTAAAGCTTGGTTAGCCAATGAGTCAGCAAACCAATTGTCAGCTCGAGGAATATGAATGAATGTTAAAAATTGAAATGACCTTTGTAACAAACGTACCCTCAAGAACAATCGTAATAAAAGTGGATCTCGTACCCGATAAGTGTTGTTCAACTGCGACACCACCAGCTGGGAGTCCAAGAAAACTACCAACGAATCAACACCCAAGGATATTGCCTCCAAGAGTAGATGAATGACTGCAGTGTATTCTGCTACGTTATTGGAAGCAGGACCAATGCAGACCCCTCTTGATACCAACAGCTGACCGGAAGGATAATGAAGCACCCAAACCGCGGAAGCTAAGTTCCGGGTGTGTCTACTAGCACCATCGGCGAAACCATAATGACTCATGACATCAACACAACCTGCCAAAGCAGATCAAAAAAAACATCACCATCCCATCAAAAATCGAAAATCAAACAGATATGTACAAGACAAAAAACTACTATATACAAAGCGAAATTCCAGGCCAAAGCCTAGGCATAATACTTCTTCAGATAGAGCCCATTTCGGGGCTCCGACAACTCGTTTCCTTCGAAGTCAACCAAGGTATACGCTCCTTTCTTAAGGACCTTTTTGACGATATAGGGGCCATACCACATCGACTTAAGCTTTCCTGCCCCCAAGGCATCCTTTTCTTGGGCATAGACCAAAACAAGGTCGCCTTCGGAAAAGACCCTAGGCTTAACCGCCTTATCGTACTGGACTTTGACTCGGTTTTTATGCGCTTCATTCAACGTGGCGGCATCTCGACGCTGCTCATCAAGATGTTCCAGATGAAGAAGCCGCTCTGCCAGACTAGAAGTGTCAGGAAGAAGCTCAACAGCCAGTTTAAGATAAGGAATCTCGCATTCAATGGGAAATACGGATTCCACCCCGTAGACTAACTGAAACGGAGTAAAGCCAGTTGCAGTTTTAACTGACGTCCTGTATGCCCAGAGTGCAGGATATAGCATAATGTGCCAGTTGGATCTATGTTTATTAATCGTCCGTTGAAGAATTGTCTTCAAGGACTTATTCACGACTTCCACCTGGCCATTGGCCTGAGGATAATATGGAGATGAATGCTCCTGCCGGAAACCCAATTTAAGAGCCAACTCAGCCATCATACTGTTCTGAAAGTGACTGCCATGGTCAGTGACAATCTCTCTGGGTATACCGAAACGAGCAATGACTTGGTTGAAGAAGAAAAGAGCTGCAGTCTCACCATCGTTCCCAAAAGTAGGCATAGCTTCGACCCACTTCGTAAAGTAGTCTACTGCTACGATAATGTACTTGTGACTTTTTGCCGAAGGCGGGTTACAAGTAGTATAATCCATACCCCACTTTGTAAAGGGTCCGACAGTAACGACTGGAAAAAGCGGAGCTGGATGAGCGCGCATTTTTCGAGTATACACTTGACAAGGATGACACTTCTTGACCGATTCAATACAGTCTTTGAAAATCGAGGGCCACAAGTAGCCAGCACGCAAAATCTTTTGGGCTGTAGCAAGCCCTGATAAATGACCCCCACAAGCTCCACCGTGAGAATCATTGAGCACAGCCTCAGCTTCTTCGAAAGTTAAGCGGCGTCTTAGGATTGAATCAACCCCTCGACGGTACAAAGCATCACCAATAATCAGATAACTTTTAGCTAAGTGACGCAGCTTACGACGCTCATCTTTCGAAAAAGAAGAGGGAAACTTCGCAGTCTGGAGATATACAATGATGTCCCCATAACAAGGATCTTGTGGAGAGATCAGAAACAAGTGTTCGTCCGGAAAGGACTCATCATAGATCATCGCCTCTCCACAAGGCAACTCGGAGATCAATTCCGCAAAAACTAATGACTTCTTGGATTTGGCAGACATGAACTCTAAATCAAATTCTTGTAAAATCACAATCCATCTATTGTATTTGCCCCCAATCACTCGCCTGCTGAGGACAAACTGAAATGGATTGGCAGCTGCCAAGACATAAGTTTTGCGAAGAATAATATAATGCCGGAGTCGCTGTACAGCATGGACTGCTGCCAAGGCTAATTTTTCTATCGGGGTATATCGCAGTTCAGGTCCTACCAGTCCTCGACTAAGGTAGTAAATAACATGCTCAGCCAGAGCATCATCCTCCTGAACCAGAACCATACCAATGGTAGATTCTGCTGTAGCCAGATACAAAAGAAAATCTCTGCTATAATCGGGTGGACTCAGTAAAGGAGCAGAGGTCAATGCCTTTTTCAAGGCATCGAATGAGCGTTGAGCATGGTCGTCCCAAAGAAAAGGGACTCCTTTCTTCAACAGTCTCATATATCCCTTTGTAATCTCAGCATAGTTAACGATAAACCTCCGAAGAAAGTTAGACTTCCCTTGGAGACTTTGAAGTTGACGGATTGAAGACGGGGGAGGCAACCGAAGTATTGCCTCAACCTTGAAGGGATCTACCCTTATCCCTTCACTAGACCCGATAAATCCCAACAGCCGACCGGATGTTACCGCGAAAACGCACTTGTTCGGATTCAAACGAATTTTATAAAAACGACATCTCTCAAATATTTGCCGGAGGTGTCCTGGATGATCCATCCTCTTTCGAGAATGAGCAGCTAGATCATCTAAGTATGCCTCGATAATTTTCTTGATGTCGTGGAAGGCGTAAGACATGGCCCGCTGAAAAGTAGCTCCAGCATTTTTCAGACCAAAAGGAATTTTCTTATATGCAAACGTACCCCAGGGACAAATAAATGCGGTCTTATGTTGATCTTCTGGACGGATAGTAATTTGATTGTAACCAGAAAAACCGTCCATGAAGGAAAAAATTTCGTTACCGGCACACTCATCAATAATCTGATCAATGAAGGGTGTGCGGTAATTATCTTTAGGACACGCCTTATTCAGGTCTCTGAAATCGATGCACACTCGAATTGTTCCTTGCTTTTTATCAACAGGAACGGGGTTTGAAACCCATTCAGTCAGAGGAACTGGGAAAATGAATCCCGCCTTAAGCAGCTTTTCAACTTCAGCTTTGATAGCTGCTGCCTTCCTAGGATTAACCGGACGAAGTTTTTGCCTGAATGGCTTAGCGTTTTCATACGTCTTGATCTCATGTTGGACAATAGATGGATCTATGCCAGGCATTTCCTCATAAGACCAAGCAAAAACATCCCTATACTCTTTGAAGAGCTCGGTATAGATTTGAACTTCTTCACGGGAACATTCAGCTCCAATGAAAACGTTCTCGATAATGTTGGGATTCCTGGAGATGTTCAACGGGATAGTCGGAGAGATCACAGCCATGTTCCCTTCAGCATAAACCTGTGCTGGTGCTAAGGGGCTCAAGACTGGGTGAACAGGTCCAGGAGACTGAGGACTTGGAAAACTAGCTTCGACTTCGCTCAAGTCGGGTAGGAAGTAAGACCGATGATGCAAGTCATCCCACGGTCTCTCTATACCTGTCATTGCTTCCAGGATGGCCTCTTCAGATGGAAGAGTGGTATCTAGACAATCCTGGGCAGAAGAAGAAGTAAGCGTCCAAGCCGGAGCCACATCACCATCCAACTCTTACGGCGAAAGAGGAGCTGGATCAGACTCTGCAGTGTCAACAACAGACTGATATGCAATCTCAGCTGCAGAAATCGGGAATGCCATTCCACCCACTTGCCCTTCTTCCAAAGTGGCAGTTGGGGAAGGTAAGGTCCAAGGGTCTGAAAAATAATGAGTTCGAAAGAACTCTCTTCGAAGGGGAGCCTTGGAGGATGAAATAGCATTGATAGACACCTTAGGAGGAGGAAGATCAAAAGATCCCATCAGGGAAGAATACATTCCAACTCCCGGATTCTCGATAGGTGCCTTAGTATTGTCCAACTTAGGGACAGATGAGTCAGGAGGCGCATCCAGGTCTACAGGAGGACAGTCCAGTTGATCCACCGTAACTATCCTCCCTTCGTGGGGGAAACATACTATCCGAAATAGTGAAGATGCAATGGCATCCATATCATATATCCAGTTTCTCCCCAACAGAAGGTTGTAGTCCAAGGCTGCATCTACTACCTCAACCTCTATGTTAACGGTTTTCCCCCAACACAGATGGGCAAAGCCGGGACAATACCATGGGGCCTATGAGAATGGCCATCGAATGCAGTAAGAATAGTGCTAGATGGAACAGCTTTGGGAGATCCTAGTGTCTTCCAGCATGCGAGAGACATCACGCAAGTAGAAGCACCTTCATCAACGACCGTGCGAAAGATATTAGTCTTCCGGTACGATGATTTAATATGGAAGGCCATATGATGAGGTAGTCTCTTCTTAAAATTCTTCATATCAAAGGTAATCAGAAGAGAATTTTTCGGATCTATAGCTCCAATGGCAGTGAGCAAAGCACTGCGCTGAGCCGGACAAGACTGGAGTACCTCTAAAGCTGACATAGCACAAGGACTCTGCGCCAGATCTTCTACAATCGAGTAGTTCTGGGCAACCCTCATGTTCGGATTAATCGTTGACCGCTTAGAAGATGCTTTTGGCATCCGAGGCATAGACTCAACAGTTGGCTTCGTGATGTGAAGCGGCTCAGTAGCATCGGGAACTTCCTTAGCTTTCGAAGATTCCTCTCCGCCATAATCACGGGATCTCGTAGCGACATCCACGTGAGCACTCATCATAAAGATATTCGATGGAATTTCCCCTTCCTGAGGACCTCCAGAGGAAGCCCCAGGATTTTTGATTCGCGCCAGCAATTAATTGTTGCCCTTGGGGAAAAGGGTTTGTTAGCACAGCCTGGGAACTAGAAGAACCTTGCTGAGATAACAGGCGCTGAGCATCCTGAATTTTCGGGCAAAGATGCGTGAGATGGTCTCCAGCACAAAGCTTGCACGGAAACTTAACTTTCTTTTTCTCCTTTTGCCCTTCGCCAACACGCTCGTTGGTATTATTTGCATTGCCCTTCCCATTCTTGCCCTTCTTCTTGTTATTACGTCCCTTCTTCTTCCCATCGGACTGTTGATTTCCTTTGGGTTCAGAAGATTGGACAGCATTAATGGACAAAGACTGGGAAGGTGAAGAATCAGCAGGCACAGCCTGACCAGAAGAAGCAGATTGTAAAGACAACTGCTGCAATTGAGAAAGCAGGCTGGCTGCACTACTACTGACCGATCCGACAAGTCCGTCACCATGCGGGCCAGGTTTGGGTTTCGAGAGATCCAATTTGGAGCGAGGAGCATTAGGCAAATACTTGTAAAGCACGCCAGACTGAGAATAGATCAACTCTAACTGCTGGGCCCTAAAGATGGCCTGCTCCTCGGAATATACCCCTGACATGGATACATCCTTTGAAATATCTGGCTGAAGCGATTTCAAAAACCACTCGAGAAGGAACTCACCTGGAATATGGGCTTTAATTAGCCTCTTCCTTCTCCTCCATTCCTGAATATGATCAGAAATGTGAGTTGCCTCATCCTGCTTAAAATTAGCCAGGAGTTCGGTCCCAGCCTCATATCTGACGGGCAACTAAAAATGGTTAAGAAAAGTGACAGCCAGTTCTCCAAATGTGGCGAAACTGCCCCCAGTGAGCTCTATATACCACTTCGCGGCATTTCCAGTTAAGGTGCGCTGAAATAATCTCAATCTAATCGAATCGTCGATCAGAGAGTTGGATGAACACCATAAGTGGAATGTGGTGACATGGTCTGCCGTATCTTCACCATTCTTACCTTCAAACTTAGGAATGTCTGAAGGAAGTTTGGTTGGAACCGGAGGCCAACCCGGACTATACTGAATCGGGTCATTAGTTAACTTCGCCAAGTCTGGCAAGTTTAACGTTGCCAGAAATGGTAATCGCGGCGGAGCCTGAGAATTCCATCCTTGATGGGAAGGATTTCCCACATTCTGAAAAGAATAGCCTGGATTTGATGAGGCACCAGGCTGCCAGAAAGGACCCGTAGAAAACGGAGAAGAACCTCCTCCCCACGCCGAGTTACCAAGACCCAGACTAGTTCCCCCCGCTGAAGTATTGACTGAAGATGTAAGCCCCTGGTAGGGGTTCCATGCATTAGATAGAGGAGAAAAATACTGATAAGCACTCGATGCAGGGAAAGAAGCATTCCCTGGATGACTCGCGATGAACTGATTCCCTGCCCCCGACGTTACAAACATAGGATTCCACCCCATAAAAGCGGTCGAACTTGGTCCCTGAGCCCAAGGGTTAAAACTCTGGGTTTGGGACGTAAAAGGAAACGACCCTAAAGAAGGATTGGGACTAGGAATATGCCCAGTCCCAAAGGGGAAACCTTGAAAAGAAGCTGATCCACTAGCCATGTTGGACATGGGCGTAGATCCAGCTGCACCGGCGGTAAAGGAAAAAGAGGGATTTCCAGCAATGGACATCCCTGAAACAAAGGGACCAGATTGAGAACCATATGCTTGGGTGAACCCAGAGCCAAACATAGCAGTGCTAGAAGCACTCGAAGATAGAGCAAGAGTGCCCCCTGCCTCGACAGAAGCAGGGGTCTGAATGCCCGCAGCACTCACGGTAGAAGCCGCGTTCCCAGTCGTGGCCATCGAAAGATAAGAAAGATAAGGAAGATCCGGCGGTCTCTCAGACTCCGGTTCGATGTACTCTATAACAAACGGATGATCAAGAGGAAGAGGAGATGGACCTGTAGCTGCAGGCTCAGGTATATCTTCTATCTGAAAATCTTCCTCCTGAGGAAACAATACCCTCAAGGTGAGCGAAACGCTCCTCTCGGAACCGACACGGGAATCAGCAACGAAACCTTCAGACCTTAGTGGAGGATCTCTCTCCACAGCGTCAGACTCTACAGGGTGAAAACCACCTGCTAGATCGCTCCTACGCCTTCTCGAAGAAGGCTCTGCACTCTCGGGAGATAAACCCCGGACTCTCCTCGAACGTCGAGGCGCTTGATCAGCCACTTTTACAAATTTATTATATTAGACTCAAGAAAAGTGAAAAGCTAGGCAAGCTAGGAGCAAAGAGCACTCACTAAAATCAAAACCCTGAGAAACAGCAAGCAAACAGCCTCCAAGTATTTCCGCTCCGGGTGATGAGGACCGGACACCAAAATAAAGGAAAGCGAAGTATAGGGCCTTCCGAAAGCAGTCTGGGATGATTAGGGCCCAGAACAACTAGCGAAGGTATCAGAAACAGTTACGCCGACCTCCTAACGACAACCTTTTCCGTCTCAAGCACCCAAGCTTCGCAAGGGCACCCCCCAGAAGTACTGCTGAAAGTGATGCGACGTCTGCCTCAGGTACCATGGGTATTCCCCCCCGCAGTCACCTGTGTGGAACCTAGGAACGGCAACTATGGACACCAATCCGTATCAGAAGCTGGGCGGAACGGTCTTGAGGTTAGATTCAGCTAATCGGAGGGGGGGTATCCCTCTTCTTAACCTTCACTTCCCCTCGCGCTTGACTCTCGGATGAGAGCTTTCCGAGTCCACCTCACGGAGTTGGATTTCGCTCAATTAATAAACTTCTATGTTTGTTTGAGCGGCCTTGGAGAGTTAACTCTCCTCTCTCCTATTCCAAGGCCCTACAACCTAGCTAGTTGGTGATTGACACTTAATAAAACTTGCTAGTTGATTTTAGATTAAATCGCTTATTTTAAGGGCTGTTGTATTAAGTCATAAGGATATGGATTTGAAACCAATGATGTTCTGACGCAAAAGAAATTAATAAAAACCTGACTACATGCACATGCAGTTCTTAGTCTTTCGATGAAGAGCAATTTCTATGTAAGTTCTACGAGGCTAAAAAATGTATTTTTCTTTTCGAATTACAAACTCACACGCACAAAAATTAAGAAGCTAACTAAATGATTCAATGCACCTAATGCAAATGACCACTAGCATGTAAATTCTAAGATGCAGAAAGTCCCTTGAAACAAGGTGAAATTTCCCAAAAGGCTCCTTTAGTTTCAACTAATCTTTTTGATATCCAGAAAGCCAATTCTTGCGAACAAGAACTCTCAATATAAGACACCAAAATACTCAACAAGAAGAAGAAGAAATCAAAAGACAACCTTCCTTCACAATCAAGCGGGAAACTAGAAGCAAGAAACTTCACTAAAGTCCCAAAAGATGAAGCCAAACGAAAATGAAAAAGGCAACAACAAAAACAAAAACAAGAAACAATGTTTTTTGAGTTTTTGATATGCAAAAACAAAAAGAAAAACAAATGTTTTTGGGCTTTTCAGTTTTATAAAACAAGAGCTTCAAGAAAACCAAGAACAACTATCCCAATCCAAGCCAAAACGAGACCGAATTTGAAGCATAAACTCCAACTATGCCCCCAAACCTTATAAAACTAATGATAGCAAGATCAATAAGGGCAACGGAAGACTAAAAACTCAATCAAACGGCCAAGAGAAATAGTGCAAATTCGTTGCAACACAAAACTCCAAAGAAACAAGAAAAGATCTTCGAAAAATGCAACAAAACCCTAGCTTATGAAACTCAAGAAAACCAATCGAAAAAAAAGCAAAGAACGCAATGCGAAGCACAACACAAAGACAGGAGTGAGTCAGTGAGCAAAGGCTCTCTGTTCTGGTAAAGCAGAACAGCCAAGAACGCTCAGAAAGCGATCTTGGAACTCAATCCAGGAGTGCTAGCACCAACAAGAACACTTCGCCAAAAAGATCAGTTTTCGGACAAACGAAAGAGAACCATGACTTAAAACCACTTCTGTCACACTCCAGTAAGTACAGAGACTCTGCAGACACAGGCCTCCACAGCCAGAAAAGACCAAAAACACCAGAATCTTGAAATTTCAAATTCAGCCTAGGTATACGCGACCTTGCAGTTATGCAACGGGCGTGTATACGCGTCTGTGTTGAGGGAAACCCGCGTATACGCGGTTCCTTCTACACAAACTCGCGGGTATACGCGACTGTGTGCAAGAAAAACTGCGTATACAAAGAAAGATAGTGAAAAATAAAAAGTACAAGTCTGGGAAAGGTATAAAAGCTTCAAACTGACTGCAAGAAAGCAAACTGGACTGTAAAAGACAGAAGAAATTGTTGGCAACCTACCAAACAGCTGAAACAACCCAACAGGAGAATCACAAAAATGTGATCCCCAGCAGAGTCGCCAGTTCTGTTTCGGGGATTTAACACCCTAGAGGTTGGTTGGGATTCAACCTCCACAGAGCAGGGGCGTACTATTTAACAGAGACTCACACGATCATGCACAGTCATGAAAACGAAATAGAGCAGAACGAGAGGTTTACCCGTTGGTCCTACGTTAGAAGTAGATCCACGTGGAGTTCAAACTCCCTGCAACCGTCCTTCCTCTTTCACCTGAAATACAAGAAGAAACCAGCACAAAGGACAAGTTGTACAGTATATTTCTACTCTATATGTTAGCGAGATTCATATAAAACATTAAATAAATCATCATAAATACTTGTATAACAAATATTCTTCATACATTAAAGCATACACTAACACGTTTACTTCGGGAACAGCATGATACTTCTGTATTATAAAAATAGTACGTACAAAAGTAAGTGGAGAGATCACTTGATCCTTCCAAGGCCTTCGGGAACAGCATGATACTTCTGTATTATAAAAATAGTACGTACAAAAGTAAGTGGAGAGATCACTTGATCCTTCCAAGGCCTTCGCAGACCGTCGTCCGGATCCGTCCAGCCCTTGCCTCGCTAAGACTCCTTCCAAATGAGTGCATACGAGATAACATATAAAGGGATGTGTATCTCAAGGAAACAAGGGTTTCCTGAAATGAACTGGGAAATTGCAGGAGGCACGGGGAATCAGACTTGGATAGGGAACCAACAGAGTATAATAATAATAATTCTCTCTCCCCCTTAGGCCATACATATGAGGTCTTTTTATAGTCCCTCCAAGTAGTTTCAGCAGTTGGAAACAGTTGGCCACGGGCTGGGGTGGTTGAACTACCTGAGTAACCATCAACCCAGTGCGAAATTAGGGATTTTTATATATTTTTTTAATCATTAAAATGGCATACGCGGAAAAATCTAGCTGTACTAGCGTATACACGCGGAAAAACACGGGCATAGTCGCGTATGAAGGATTTTCCACTGTTTTTGAGTGAATTTGTCCAAGTCTGTAGGAATGGGTGCCCATAAAGCCATGTAGCAATCATGAATCATGTCAAGGTGAGAAATGATGCTATAACAGAGGGGACTGAGACTTGATGAACCAAACAACGATGTTTGTTTTTCCATGACTGACAGGAATTCGAAAGCAATTTGCGGGGCAACAGATAATGCAAAGGTGGTGGGACGCGGTTAAAAAGGGCAAACAGTCACATATAAACCAAAACGGGACAGAAGAACCCCTTTTATAGGCTACGGGAATCCGTAATAAATACTGGAATGACGTGGAAAAACAGTTGAGAGTGGATGACAGCTGTTTTCCACCTCGGTTGATGACATCATTGCGGGGGGTCTGTGAGTATGGCGGAAGAGTTTGATCCATACCCCCCGTAATAAATCCGAGCCGTTGATCACGGCATTTCCAAGATCTGACTGGTCAACTGCGGGGGGTCAGGATTTGATAACCGACGAGCTAATTCACCCCCCGCAATAGCTTATCCATAAGCCTCTTTCTGTGATCGCGACTTCCGCTCAGGAAGCTACTCGGGGCTTAACCTTTTTAATATATATATCGACATAAAGCCTATGACCACTTTATGTATATTAAAAATTAGAAATACATTGCATTCCCTTTTTTTTATGCTAAAGTATTAACAACTTCATACTATAGCACATTTTCGAATTTTTATTATTTTTTTTTATTTTTTTTTTAAATTTCAAAATGAAATATCAAAAGGATATGTAGACAATGATCCACAACACCTGTAATCAAGAACTAGATGATGTTGGCGAAGTGTGCATCAACGACCTTAATAGCAAACAGCTGCACATCAGGTAATCCTTCTTCTAGGTTGGTCGGTTCCTCGCCACTCTCAATTTGGGACAAGTGATTCAGCCCAACATTCAACTTCCCCGGCTTGAAATTGATCTCAATGTCGTATTCACACAGTACGATGGCCAGCCATTGTCGATTCCCCCCCCCCCCCCCCCAACACAGGCTTATTCACCAGGTACTTCAAAGCCGAATGATTTGTAAACATTTTGAATTGTCCTCCTAACAGATAGTGCTGATACTTCTATAATGCATAGACCATAGCCAAGCCCTCCCGTTCCGTGGTAGAGAAGTTGTGCTCTGCACCACAGAGTTTCTACTAGCAAATGCAACCGGGTGATCAATGTCCCCGTCTCCAGGCTACGTAAGGACCGCTCCCATGGCGATCCCTGATGCATCTATGTGAACATGGAATACCTTCACCAAATTAGGAAAGATGAGAATAGGCGCATAGACCATCTTCTCTTTAAGTAGCTCAAAGCTTTTCTGACATTCCTCATCCCAAAAAAATGAAACATCCTTCTTAAGTAGTTTTTCCATAGGCACTGTGATCAGCACGTATCCCTGAATAAACTTCCTGTAGTAGCCTGTATGTCCGAGGATCAAACGCAGTTGTTTCTCAATTGTAGGTATTGCCAGATTTATGATAACTGTGACTTTTTCAGGGTCAACCATCAACCCCTGTCAGCAAACTATATGTCTGAGCAAGATCTCGAAGGGTACATAGAATATGCACTTCTTGATATTCAGGGAAAACTAGTGTTTTCTGCAGGCATCCAACATCATGTGCAGGTTTGAAATGTGCTTCTTTACTAAGCCAAAGACAATCCAATCACCGAAATAAACCTCCAAAATTTGTGAATGAACTCTTTGAACACTGCAACTACGACTCGTGAAAAGATGGCAGGGGCATTCTTGAGTCCAAATGGCATGATCGTATATTGGAAGGATCCCCATTCAATAGAAAACGTAATTTTGCTGCAATCTTTAGGTGCGATTTTGATCTGATGGTAGCTTGAGAAACCGTCAGTAAATGAGTATGCTTCCTGCCCTCCTACGCTATTAAGGACTTCATCTGAGAACAGTGTAGGAAAGGGATCATGCATGCAGGAATCATTTAGTTTGTGCAGGTCCACACAGATTCATATTTCCCCCTTCGTCTTTTTCTCTTGAACCACCATTAGACTCACCTAATCCGACTATTTGACTAGTCTGATAATACTGGCGGTGAGCATTTTGTTGATTTCTTCCTTAACCTTTTGCTTATACTTAGGATTCAACCTATAAGGGAACTGCTTCACAGGGCACGCATCTAGTTTTAACGTGATTTTCATAACCCCTAGGTCCCCTTTGATCACCTTAAGGTCCGAAAACTTCGACGGGAATAAGTCCTGATATTCAGTGAGCAGTTTTGCAACTTTGCCTACTGTATCATCATCCCAGTAATCCCCAATTTTTGCCAACTTAGGCTATTCTTCTGTTTCGATGTTAACTTCTCACAGCTTCAAGGGCTTCGTAACACCGACAGTTTGTAGTGGCAGTCCAACAACTACGCACTCCCCTTCTGATTCTGGGATGGAGACATTACGTGGATCTTCATCACATTCTTCTATTGCTATATTGCGGCAGTTGACAATATCCTGCATCTAAGTTTCCCATGTTGGTGCCCCAAATTCTACGTAAGGGTGCAATTCATTAAATATGAATGTATCTATATCCTGCAAAGCGTCATCAAGTGCCTCCATTCCCCCTGTTAACCCAAACGTCCCTACAAATTCTTCCTTTCATGTTTCCCAGTGGCGGGTGCACTGATGTAGCTCCGTGTCTAAATACCATGTGGTGGGAATTGGTCCCAAGGCATGAATAAACAGGTGAACCCATTCTTCTGTAGTTCGATCACACCAATTTTCCATCCAAGAAAACAAATGCTCACATGGGTCTCCTGGGCCAAGGAATGTCTTTACGCGAAATTTGGCCAGAGGTTTGAATCACAGGACCATCATATCCCGACACTCTTCCCAATCCTGGAATGCCCGCTTATGCGTGTGCCACCACCTCGCATGTGTTGAGCGCATGGCTAGATTTAGGGCCCATAGTCTCCGCTCTCTTGGAACCTCAGCTTCAAATGTTCGCAAAAACTCCTTAATACTACTAGAACCATCAAAGCAGGGTAGTTAGCTTACCTCTGAGGAGATACATTGGAAGTCCTTTGTGATCCTAAGGCATCACTATGTAGATACATCATGTAACTGGTTCTGCCAGTTTTCCATCTCCCTGTCGGAGTTAGAAAAACATTCGTTGTCCTTTTCCCAGAAAAGTACACCATCTAGCATAGGGTTGATCCAATCTTCATCCCGCAAAGTTAACTTATATATGTGATCCACATCCTCTTCTTCACGCACTGGCTCCGTATACCATTCTCCTTCCACATGGTCCAATGGTAATATCACCTGCGTACCTTCATTTTCAAATACCATGCTTCCTTTCTTCAAATTGATAACACCTCCCATATCTATGGCCTAATCCAACCCTAAGAGCACAGGATAGGGGTCTGTATCTTCGACTATCTGAATGACCTCAAAGTCAGCCCGGACCTTAACTCCTACGATATCTACCACGATCTTCGACAACCTCCCCAACGATATGATCTTCTGCTGATTGGCCATGTGCAGCTGGATAGTGGACCATTCCAACTTAGGTTCACCCATTCATTGACAGGTTTTCTTAGGTAGTACGTTCGCATCTGATCCCAAGTCCAAAATAACCTCATCCATTTCATAATCATCAATTTGCGTTGTTAGCCGCATTTCCCTATCAGTGCGTTTTTTATGTTTGTACAGTTTGTGCACATCCTTAACTACTCGGGGTGGATTAGTTATTTTTGCGCAGTTGTATGTTAGTGCTTCGAAGTTTTCTATAGCCTGTTGGTTGCGCAACAACTTCATACATGCTTCCAAAAATGGTTTGACCTCGTCCTCTGCTTTGAGGTCTTTGGGGTCTTGAGAAGTTGATGCCTCAGCCTTAGCAAAGTATTGTCGAGCTGTGACAAAGGTTTAGTTTTCCTTTTGTAGGTCCAAACCTTCTTGTTTGATGGCTGCTTTTTGGATAAGAGGCTTGTTGTGTAACCAGCTCCAAAAATAGAAGAAAAGAGATATCCACGCCTTAGAAATAAGCCACTTCGAGGGGGCAACCTCCGATACATTACATGAATGAACAATTCTTGGATGATACAAATGAACCAAACCTCCTTTCTATATATAGGAGTCCATAGGGCCATAATGTAATCCTAGTGGGCCACAATTTAATCCTAGCCGACCTAACAATAATAATGTAAGGGCACAATAATAATAATATGGGGGTTACAGGGGTACAACAATAACAATAAGTGGGGTTAAACTAACATAATAAGGGACTACACTATTAATATAGGGGCTTAACATGCCCCTCTCCTTCAAACAAGTGTTGTCCTCAACGCTTGATTATTTCTTGATGCTTCTGTATAAAATTCTCATCCTCCCATGTGGAATCTCCTATAGGAAAGTTCTTCCACTTGCTGAGATAATCTGAAATTGATTGTACTTGTCGCGTTCTTGTTTCTGTGACTCCTTCAAAACTTCTTTCGATGTGATGTTGATCTTTCGGTTGTTTCATTTGTTTTTGCACCAAAGTTAGGTTATCCTTTGAGAGTTGGAGAACTTGTTGCTGATGCTTGATGTGATATTCCACTACTTTATCATCCATATTAGATTTTATTTGATCCTTCAAACCATCCAAATTAGCCTTCATTTTTTCTTTTAAATCATCTATGTCATCTTCAGTTGTTCTTCGTAAGATTGAAAATTGTTGCACTTGGTACCGTAATTTTGATATCTCATATTGCAATTCTTCCTCTTCATGCGTCATAGTATAGCTTTCTAAGGGCATAATGGGTATGGAATTATTTTTAGGAGGCATCTCAGAACCCAATACTGAAATATATGCTCAATAGGCCCTTGGAATCACTTCAAACTGATTTTTCAAACAAGATTTATGCAATTCGAAAAAACAAATAAACACCTTTTACTTGCTTTTGAGGAGCTGGATATTGAAATTTCATTATCTCTGTGATTAGAGCCCTTAAATATCTGAATTTTGGTACTAAAATAGCCCTCTGAATTATCTTTCGAATGCCACAGGTCTGACCTGATTTAGATTCTCCAAGAAAAAGTTGTGTCCAATCTCCCACAATGACCTAATTATGGACTAGTTCAGTAGTGCGAACTTGTACGACTTGCCACGTGTCATTGTTTCATCCTTTGTCTATGAAATTGATAGAAAATAAATTATAGTATGTGTACTTGCAACCACTTTTTATGGCACTCCAATCCGATGCCCAGAGAGAGAGTTATTGAACTTTTCCCAGTCCTCTTTAAGATGGTGGAGGCTTTGAAAATGCTACCTTTCACGAAGATCACTATCTCCAAAAATATTACGAATGACTCAAAGTTTTGAGGAATTTCCTCGGAATTTCAACTTCACTTTCATATCATTCAGACTACCGAACCTTCGTACAAAAAAATTTTAGAAAATTCCTGATTACACCATTTTAGAACTGTGATCAAATACCTAACTTCCACGGAATATCTCATAAATATTGCGAACCAGCTCTGGAAAATTTTTAAAATGACGAGCACGGGATTTTCGCTTTTCACCCTAAAAATTTCAACTTCTGAAACTTCAAAGTAAGAAAAAATTGTGATAGTGAAAATGCCACAATGACCTATTTGGAGCAGTGAAACCCTAGAATCCAAAGCTTTGATACCAAATGTTGTGAAACCAGCTCCAAAAATAGAAGAAAAGAGATATCAATGCCTTAGAAATAAGCCACTTCGAGGGGGAAACCTCCAATACATTACATGAATGAAAAATTATTGGATGATACAAATGACAAAACCTCCTTTCTATATATAGGAGTCCATGCGGCCACAATGTAATCCTAGTGGGGCCACAATGTAATCCTAGCGGGGCCACAATGTAATCCTAGCCGGCCTAACAATAATAATGTAAGGGCACAATAATAATAATATGGGGGTTACAGGGGTACAACAATAACAATAAGTGGGGTTAAACTAACATAATAAGGGACTACACTATTAATATAGGGGCTTAACAAGGCTCAGCCACAACTTTCTCCTCAGCTCCCCCAGTGGCCATGCCGCAACATATTATGACGTTAATTCTTGGTCCTTCATCTCAAGGTTCTACCTTAAGCCTTTGTACATTCTGCGTAGGTGTCTGTTGCTTTTCTAGCATCTTTGCGATCAGAATGAGATAGTCTTCAATCACATGGTCCAGCTACCTGTAGTACCTACAGGATTGTCTTGCAGGGTTTGGGAAATCCCTCGCAAAGTGCCCTACCTCTCTCTAATGTTATAGCAGATCAGTTGTCCTCTTCCCCTACCTGTGCTTCCACCTCTGCCCCCTCCCTTTCCCCTAGCTGGGGAGCCATCTATGCCTGAGGGGGATCTTGGTGAAGAAGGGTCCGATTGTACCCTATATAGGTTTCCCCGGTCTATCATCAGATCATAAGTTTGGCAGTTCTGCTCATCATGTCCTAATGATCGGAAAAACCTGCACCATTGTTGCTTCAGTTCTGGGACATACGCACCTAGACGGGGGAAATGGTTAGTATCATGCAGGCCAGCTACGCGACAGTCATCGCACTACAACATAGGTCCACTTGGTCCTGGGCGCAATGGACTGGGTCCCCCTTCCTGTAGGTATTCTGCCAGCAGTGGGAACTAATCCTTGGTATACCCAGATACCCTACATCGTATGCACCATACATATAGGCTAGCTTCTTTCCCTCGGTCCTTTCGCAGGTTCTGGATCTCCATGTGCATCGCCCCCAGCTGCTCCTGGATTTTTTGTACCCCCAACTGGGTATCATCTCTCGGCGCAACTTCCAACTTATAGCAATCTCCAAGGCTTTTTCCTGCAATTCAATGCCTTGCTGACACATAAGTATGCACAGGTGAGGAAGTAACATAGAAATGAACCATTCCTTGTGTTGTCTATCATCATACAAAAATTCCCCTTCCCTTATTACCTTCTTTAGCCGTTGGTCGGCATCCCATACAGACTCAGAGGGCCCTAATATTTTAGATCATTCACTATCTATGAGTAGGATTTAGGCTTCCAAAACTGTTGTTTTAGGGCATTCTTCATTTCATGAATGGTTGCATTCGCATGATGAGATACGTATCCCATATACCAGTCCAGGGCTCTTCCTTCAAAGGCAAGGGACAGCTACGTCCTTTTCACAACATCGCTGGCCACATTCTGCATGGTCCATACCAACTCTGCAACAAACCAGAATCAGTCCATATCTTCGTCCCCTATGCCCTTGAAGGTAGGTAGTTTCATGTGTAAGGCCATCTCATCTTCTGGTGGAGGAGGTACGGGTGAGTTCTTACCCCTATGTTGATTTGACGGTGGTGTAGTTGGAGGGCTATGCGTAGCCAAGTCCCTTACTAGACTGTAGACCAACCTATCTCCTTCTTGATTAGTTCTGTAGTATTTACCACTACATGTTGTACGCTCGCTCTGATTGGAGCTCATTCACTCTGTATGGCTGCACATAATGCTCTTTTCGCACAATAATATCTTAATCAATAATGGAAAGGTTTTCATAAACTTACCCCAGAAACCCTTGAAGAACCTTCACTCTACCTCATAATAGGACACGAATTGATCGATCGTAAATTCTGACACAAATCCTCCTAGCACACTATCCACCCAGTGATCTACCATAGAAGTGATGGTGTTATCAGTATTTTCTAACTGTTGGATCAACTCTGGAGTCCACTGTGTGACCCGTTCGTCCTTCCAACACGTTTGGAAATCTACGAGCGTTGCAAGCCACTCCTGAAGCTCCGCAAATGTCATAAAGAAGATTTCGTAGACCTCTATAAAAATGTAATTATTCTTCCACTTCTCTGCTATCAGCTTTGCGCTGCGATTTTATTTTACCGCAAATTCCTGAACCTGCTTTTCAAACCACTCTTCCATTTATTTCTTCTCAGGTCTCCAATGTTATCTTGGCATTACTCGATCCCTCTCTCAAAATTCTTGCGGTCCCAGCAATGGAACCATTTGTTGGCTCGAGGGGTCCTGACCCAGGTTCGAAGGTTAAGGTTTGCCAAAAAACCCTATACTACTAGCCCTTTCAGCAGTGACCCGTTTGCGCAAGCCAAAGTCTCACTCGAAGTAGTGTGGGAGGGTGTTGGAACCAGGCTTACATACCCTGAGGGAGAGTAGGTAAGTCAAGCAGATCTACGTTCACAACCTATTCGATTCACACCTAACAGATCTATTCGCAGGGTTGTTAACAATATAATTGCAATATACATAGCTATTATCATGCACAGATCTAGTTAATAACTTCGCATCCACGTGCATATCAGCAATTATCGACACACATCATCAATAGATTACAATTATACCATAACATAAATAGATTCGTAGCATAAACAGATAACACAACGGTATTTGTAACAGATCCCAACAATTCACATCAACAGTAATACATCAGGTCAGATAACACAAAAATAATTTAACCATATTCGCATATATTAGCATCCAAAACCCAATACAATATGACACAGCCTGCACACACAGCTAGCAGGGTTCGCACACAGCAGGACTGAGGATCTCTGCACACATAGCCAGCAGGAGTCCTTACCCAAACGACCCAACAATCGATCTAAAAATTCACGCTTAACATCAGACTTAATTCTTTCCTACCTTAAGACTCAAAATGTTCATCTATTTATATCGACTTAACCTACGCTTCCAATGGTCTGCAAACCATGGCTTGCAGACTCTTGGTCTACCCTTGACCCATTACAATGCATTCAGGGCTTTGACCCACCCCAAAACCCCTACGTTAGACTAATTAATACCAAAAATATACAAAATTGTACAAAATTCACAGCTTTAGGGGACCCCGTTCCAACAGGGTGGTAGAATTATAGAAATTGAGCTTAGGCAGTAAGGGGGAAGAATTCATACAACGCAAATCCCAGACCCAGGACCCATGAGGATGAGGGTGCGACCTAGTTGAACATAGGCTCCGATAACCCTCCCAAATAATTATGTGAACAGAGTTAGAGCTGTTAACTATATGCTGAGACTTTAAAAAAAATAATTTCTCCCACAGACCCTGCAGAGAGCCAATATCTTGACAAAAGAAATGAGGGTGAGCGGATTCAGAGACAGAAACACCACAAATGCTATTAACAGGGTTGTCCTGCATGGCCATGCATGCTGTCTCATAGGCCTGAGACATTTCTTTCATTACCAACCCTAATTAGGGCATATTCAGAGAGGAATTGATCATGACAGGGAGTTCATAAGCAGGGATTGGCTACAGTGGCTGACAAGATAAGAGTAACTAGAACATGAGGAAATTGACTTAAGCAGAGAGATAAAAAAATGAAAAACCATAAATACCCTTGATTTAGGGCCTTGCAAGAAAATAAACCCGACTGTATGCTATAACAAGAACCATATTTTAAAAAACACCTGCAGTAATGAGCAACATGCAAACTCATTAAGTTTCAGCATCTCCCATCAAAAATTAGACATTGAACATGAGCATACAAATTGAGCAACGGATATACGTGAACCCTGAAAATTACAGTGTAACCAACTAGACGAATGACCTCTGCATGCATTTTATGAAGATTCATGACGTACCAGGTAACCAGCAGAAGTCATCAACCTTCAGCCTTCTTCCACACTGGTCCTCCTTCTTCCGAATTGTGCCTAAGAACTATGATCCCCTTCCTTTCCACAACTTTCAATAACCCTTTCAGAAGTTGACGTTGTTTCCCAAATTGCATTGACAACGTTAGTTGGCTTCCAACTATGTCGTCGGCATCCATAATGAACTGGCATGTGAACGTACTGCCTACCGGTCGTCTGCCAACCTTATGCTTGAGTAACCATGTGGTGCACACCGTCGCATGACACCTCACTTCTCCTATCAGTATCTGTGTGGCACCCTGATCGGGGGTAGGCGAGTGTGAAGTTGGGAGAGTTATATTTCTAAATAAATTTAAGGAAATAAGGCTCCCTCATTTAGATGTGGGCTTGTAAAAGGATCAAATAACTTTGTGAAGATCTATGTGATATATATGATGATGTCTCTAGCATTTGAACATAATGTTATGGATTACATGATGTATGGTGATTTCAAGTTGGTGGTGTTATGGTTGGAAGGACCATTTTCTTCAAGGCATTTATTTGGGATCGATGATTCCTAGAGTTAAGGATAGAGATAGAGTTAAGGATATGTAGATGGTCTTCAAAATATAAAATTTTATTATATATTGTAGTGGAAATAATTATGGTAATGATAAAAAGGTCAAATAAACAATGCAATTGAATACATAAGGGCAGCTAGAGGCAATCCAATAAGTGGTGGTCGTGTGAAGCAAGGATGTTGATCCTTGCGATCTTGAGTTCAAATCCTCCTTAGGTGAAAAATGTACTCCAAGTGAACAGAAAGTGTAATAATAATAATAATAATAAGTCACTTTTTCTAATATATATTGTGGTTCAAATCCTTTCATTGGTTTTAAATGATTAATAAATTAGGATAAGTAAATATATATTAGGGTTCAAATCCTTTTATTGGGTTTAAACAAATATTAAATTGAGATAAGTTAATATATATCGTGGTTCAAATACTTTGATTGGTTTTAAACAAATATTAAATTAAGATAAGTATTTATTATTTTATTTTTTATGTCTATATGAGTGATAGTATGTGGAAGGTGTGATAATTATAAATTGACCTTAAAAATGTTACATAATTTTATGTTTATTAATACTGGGATCTCATAATGGTTACCATTCGGTTTGGTGGGTTTTCTGAGCCATAAGAGCTAAATGAGGAAATTGGTCACTTTAAGAGAGAGAAAACAATGAGTTATAATTCTTTTTGAGAACAATCATAAACAACACAATCAACTTATTACCACAAACATTTTCGAAATTAAAGAAACTAAATACAATGGATAATGAAAAATTAAACAAGGGGATGACTTCATCGTGATCTAAAACACCCCATCCCAAAATTTTAATTATGACCACAAATGTATATCACACAACATTTACTATTTTAAGCTTATTGCAATTAATGAAGTAAAGGAATTAAGAGTATATTTCTTCCTCATATCAAAACACACCAACCTACATTTTAAGAGTTAAAATTAACACAAGTATATGTCAATGGACATTTACTATTAAAAGTTTATACAAAATACAAATTAAAGAATTTTTTAAACATTAAAGAGTTAACATTAACACAACACAAGTATATGTATATGTCATTGGACATTTACTATTAGAAGTATATACAAATCAAACAATTTTTTAAACATTCAAGACTTTTAACTTAATGTTATATATATATATATATATATATATAATTTTAAAATAAAAAAGTTATTTTATTCTTAATTTAATAAAATATTTATTATTAAAATATAAAATCCAAATAAATTTTATAATATTTTTATTATTTTGGAATTAAAAAGTTATTTGATTCTTATTTAAATAAAATATTTATTATTAAAATATAAAATCTAAATAAAAATAATAATTTGAAAAGTTGGCACATACTATAATAATCATACGATATTTTATTTTTTTAACTATCTATATTCATTACTTACCATATTCATTTGATCTTATTCATGTACATGTTAACCATATCATTGTTATATCATTCATATATATATATATATATATATATTAATAAATTTATGACTCATCACATGGATCAATTTCATATTGAGGTTAATAATTCGACGTGGCATCATAAGCAAGTATTTAAGGATCCCAGTTGAATACATTTATATGGATTTCATTTTTCCATTATGCAATACATAATTGTTATTGAATGTACTATTTACTTGCGCATGTATTTAAGTATTTTGGCATGGGATTTTGATTAATGTTAATAATATCTGACTACCTTGGCATTGGAGTTTTCGGCTATCTGTCACGGTGGATGGATGGAAGCTGTCCAACACTATCAACTCCATCATGCTCTGCTCACCGTTGATATTTGAGTCCATAGATCTAACGGACATGGGGTAAGTAGGGAAGGTTAGGGTAACTATCCACCCCATGCCCCGCAACCCTGGCTCATTCGTCGCTGCTTCCAGAATGGTTTTGCCCTGCATGCCTCCATCTCGGTGCTTGAGGTAGCTCTGTATGCCTTTGTCTTGCCGCTTGAGGTATAGTTTGCCCACCATGCATTTGGTTATGGTTCTACACAAATGGTTCATGCTATATGTTTCCTGCATAAATTTATATATATTGTTTCGTGTCGTGCCATGAGGCTCGATTGGTTTCTCAGTATTGTATTTAGTTTATCAATCAGTGTTTTGCTAATGTGTTATTACACCGAGCTTCTCCATGTTCCAGGTATACTTCGCTACGTACCTTATTGTTTCAACTTTTTTGGTTAAGAGTTTAATTTTCGGTAGCTAACCCCTGGAAGGGTATTTCATTTGGTCTTCCTCCATTTCCAGTCTATCTCACTCAGGGAAAGTGTGACTGAACGTTTCCATGATGGTTGCTTCTTCATTCTGTCATTCACATTGAGTCAATGGTGAGAATTGGGCCATTACATGCCCGACCTATGCAGGTAGTTTATTGAGACCCTTAATGGGTTTTCCTTCCGATCTGTTTAGTGTTTTGTTCTCATGTTTTATTCTATGGGTTTTTACTAATCCCTCTCAACCATGGTTAACCCCTTTATGTTCTTCATTTGTTGTAGGTCTGGCTTAAGTCGAAACCACATGAGTCCCTTCGAGCTCAACACAGTGCTTCCAAGGCGACCACCACAGGTATGCCCCTTGATATAAAACTGTGCATCCTTCTTTTTCTCGTTTTTAGGTTTCTGAGGGTTATACCCTCTATGTGAATAGGTGCGACATCCAACCACAGTTGCTCTTTTGCATGCAAGGGATTCTGAGTCCCTTTTCTCGTTAAAGGTTTTTTGGGCATAATATTATTGTTTCATAGTTTTCTTGAATAGTTTTAACAGTCTGATGTATCTATCCCTCTCAAGTCTGGATGCCTATGCACCATGTATTTACTATTGGGCTTGTGTCTGTATATTTTAATTCAAAGGTAAACCTCTGTGATTGAGTGTAAAACCCTATAGAAGTAGCAGAGACTTAATCTTTCTTTTTGTCTTGTACTCATTGAATACCTTATACAGTGAATGTATATATGCACTAAATGACTCCTTTTTTCATGTATTTATCTGGCTATTTCCATCAACCTGAGGGTCTTGTGACGGATTAAAACTTTGGGGTTTTCTGTATTCAAGAATTTCTCGGTTATCATGACAGTGAATTTTTTCTTAGTTGCCTACAGTTTGAATTCCTTCGAAATTAAGTTTTAATTTCCTTTAGCTTCCTTCCGACAGTTGATAATCATTGTATTTGCTACAACTTGCTTCTTCTCAGTTATTATTAGTATGCTACAGTTCCTCCAAATGCGATGGCCAGATGACCATGATCTGGCCTTGTCACCATGGGGCTCAGCTCTAAACCTCTAAGCCTTATTGTTATAAATTTTTAAATAATGTTTTCACCCATATACTTATATTTTCTATGTTTCTTGATTATATTACTGAGCCTTGATAGTGTATGCTCATTATCTCTATCACATGTAGCAAAGAATTACTATTTTTAATACATAGTTTTCTGTCTGTATCATATGGGGTCTACCTTCTATACATAGTTTAGGTTGTAGAAATTTGTAGTGATTTCCAGCAATATAACATATGATCATTTATATTTTCTAAATGACCCTGTTCCAAATTTTCTGGTTATTTAAATTTCACTTCCAGATTCCGTCTTCTACTTTTAAGAAATTGGAAATTATGTAATATTTCGTCTTCTACTTTTAAGAAATTGGAATTTATGTAATATTTAATCATAACACAGATGAATAAATAACAAAACAATGAAACTAAGTTACACACTCTTTTTTATCACTTGAACTGTAAAAATAAAATGGAAATACTTATCTCTGTATTTTTCCTTTCAGATAACTCATGGTTTCGCCCAACCTTGAGAGAGGCAATCATGTCCTCTGCTCCCCTTGTGCTTCGCACGAGAGTCATAGGTAGTAGGTAATTTATCAGAAGTTACGCCTTAAGAGCTCAATCCATCCTACACTTCTCTCGGGTTTCAGAGCTCCACTGGTTTCCTTCACAACATAATGTTATTAACTGTCAGTTAGAAATAATTAATTCCTACTTGTCTATGGTTGTAATTCTCCATTTCAGGAGTTTGTTCCTACATAATAGGAAGTAGCTAGAATATAGTTTCTCCTAGTTTAGCGTGTGGTTGAGAGAATCTCTCAACCACACTACTGTACGTCTAAGATAGAATTCCTATCTTGAGACTATTGCTTGTATAAATATGTGTGTAATTTCCTTCATAATATAGAATTTGATTAGAGTTTGTTGTGTGTTATTTTATCTTGGTATCGGAGCTTCAGAGCCCGTAAGGGCCTGGGCCTCGGCCCCTCGTGGGCTGAGGGAAATAGCAGATAGAGAGTTTTGTTTGCAGTTTATTTTGTTTTGGGTTTGTCCATCTGAGGAGTGCTGCCTCCCTGAGGAGCATTGTGTGAGGAGCGACTGGCAGTGGATTGAACACTGTGGGAGCTGCGGTTTAGAGGTGTGATGAGGGTGCTGGGTTTCGAAGGAAGCAGTGCGACGTACTCTGAGTGACATTGAAAATATTACCATCATCGATGTCCCTGCAACAATCAAATGTGAAGGTAGAAAACCTGCACTCATTGGGCGCGATATTGATGTGCTTTATCCCTTGCAGAATGAGTTTTCATGTGACATTCAAAGCTGATAACAGTGTTGGAAAATATCTTGAGTGCGAACTGTGGCAAGGGGGGCAAGTCAAATGATTATATATTGGCTCGTATGTGTTTAATTATGCGGAGAAGACGATTTTGTAAACGGGGCATGCCATCTAATTCTACATTTTCTTTTCTGGGGAAAGAGCTGCGTGAGCTGCAAATCGTGAGGTGCTGTTTTGCTCTAACGTCTTAGTTTCTGGTCCTCGGTCTTCACCAAACATGGCGTTGCAGCGGCAAGCACTTTTATTACAAGGGAAGGGATTGGAGAAGCTCTGAGCAGAGCGAGGCTACGCAATCTGATCATATTCTTCAGCGATGGAGGCGAGCAGAATCGAGTGGCCAACAATAACGTGCAGACATGAGGGACTCCATCCTTCCTAAAGGACAGGCAGCGAAAGTCCGCCAGTTGACTTTCAGAAATCCTTGGAATTGAAGGCA
Organism: Pinus albicaulis; assembly: GCA_034641835.2. Taxonomy (NCBI): domain Eukaryota; kingdom Viridiplantae; phylum Streptophyta; class Pinopsida; order Pinales; family Pinaceae; genus Pinus; species Pinus albicaulis. The sequence goes on from CM076570.1 coordinate 1,626,599,966, forward strand.
GCAGAATGAAGATTCGAGGCTCTGAGAAACTGGAGACTGAAATACCAGATTTAACAGGCCAAATGATCCCCATTCCATTTCATTAAAGATTTAACGATTCGGTGCTGGAGCTGCAGCGAAGATCAAATCGGATCTCCGTAGCAGATCAGGAGCAGTGCATGGCCTGGCGTGGAGAACCGGCACACGGACTTCGCAGATCGGGTAGAGGCAGTCTCCAAGTGGAGGCTCACCTGTGAGATGCTAGCTTTATGAATATATAAGATTGTTTTTCGTGAATCCCTGCAAAAATTGCTGGTGAATTGTTGCATGCATTCTATCGGTGGGATATGAGATCACTTGGATCTGCTACTGTTGCTCAACTGTGTGATATTTTGTCAGTGATCAACTACGTTGAGGAGCCTACGTGAAAGAAGCCGTGGAGATCCGTGAAAGAGGCAACGCAGATATCTTCCATTTTTCATGGAAGCCTGCGGTAGTTGCCGCAGAGTTGTGATGTGTGTAGACCGGCTTAAGGACGAGCCGGTTGTGGGGGTCTATGGAAAAGTTTACCGCAGGGCTATGGAAAAGTTTTCTGGAGGTGATTTGCCTCGGGATTGTGCTGCGGAGCTGTTCAATAATGGCTGAATAGTCTGGATTAAAGCCAGCTCTCTCAGAATGCTATGAACCAAGTCAGAGATGTATTTAGCAGAAGTGGATTGGGTGAGTTCGAGGTCTGTGTGATATTTTATCTTGGGTGAGTTCGAGCTCTATGTATTTTTCTGGAAAGGAACATGAAGTGAATACTATAATCAGGCACAGTAAAGGAGGCAATGTTGTGTTATTGTATGGTTCTAAATATCATGATATTAGCATTGTTATTAATATTATTGGATGATACGCCTTCGACAAAGGCATAGAGGAGCGCGTACTACAAAGTAGGAGCGCGCAGCAGATGTTTGCGTGAGCCCGTGTTGATAAGAATGGCATGCTAGATTATGGTGAATTTGTAGCTGTCGCAGCTCATTTGTAGCTGATGGGCAATGATGAGAATTTGCACAAGGCATTTAAATTTATTAAGGTGTTGAATGACATTGTCCAGCGAAGTGGATTGAAACGCCAGCGTATGAATAGTTTTATGGGTTCACTGTTCTTTGTATCACTACAAATATTGGCGCTGGTGGAAGCGGTGTACGAGGCAGAGATATGGAGGTCATTGTCAATGGAGGAGAGGTAGAAGAAAATGGTGAGTATCATCTGGTGAAGACTGTTCAATTAATGGAGGTTGTGCTTCATTCATATATGAAGATGAACTGCTTGGAATCAAGAATGTAGAGAGTTTATATGGCAATTGTGTTGGAGACGGCTTGGGAGAAATTTTAATTCTCTGATGATGTTTTTTTTATTTTGCAATGTATTGATTAAATGTCATGACAATGAAATTGGTTGTAATTTAAGTGACAGTAGTGTGACTGACTATTGTCACAATTATTAGTCTGTGTTGGAACTGGTCATTCCAACACTAAACAAATTTTCAGGGTATGATGAACACATGACAGTGAAAACGACATCAATTGGAGCTACATCAGAGATTGGAGGATTCTTGAGAGCAGTGACTAGCCTTGATACTGTGATTAGGGGAAGTGGCATTATGGTGCGATGCCGGGAGAATTGGATACTGAAATGCGATGGAGGATTGGACCATGGAGTCCTGGATTATTATTTTTTGAAGGGAAAACTGTGTTCTCTTCGTATGGCTGTGTGCCTATGTCTGGATCATCAGTGTTTGAATCCACTACATTGAGTCCAGGTGAAAAGTCGTTAATCTGTTTCTGTATCAGTAGACCCCTCACAGGTTAAGCATGAAGTTCCAAGAAGTTATTTGATGCCCAAGATGTGAACAATGAACAGATGAGGCAAAGGGACAGCGACAACGTTTATGGTGGACAACAAAGTAGATGTTTGTTTGAGTGTGGTTTGTGGAATAGACTCCCTAGTATGTTATAAGCAAGTCTAGTTGTTGTAATGGTCATTGTATGTACCCAGAAACTCCAAAATGTTGAATGAAATGTAAGCCTTTTAAAGGTATTTGAAAGTTCGTGGTGATCTTAAAACCACTTTGTAATGGTTTATGGTCAGCCTAAACCATCTTTTGTCACTGTAAAGTGATGGTTTGTGGTGAGCCAGAAACCACATACAGAGCCTTAGTGGCTACAATATTTTCCCGGTGATAGCACATTTAAGTTTCGGATTTGCTCGGTGGTGGCAAATCGGATTTGCCCGGTGGTGGCATATTGAAGTTGGCGGATTTGACCGGTGGTGGCAAATCGGACTTGCCCGGTGGTGGCATATTGCCTGAGTGGCTAACGTGTACATGGGAGCTTTGTGCTCATAGGAGCAGGTGGACTGTAGTAACACCTGGCTCAGTCTCAGATGATTCATCAATCTCTGAGAAGAAGGGGGTTGGTGTGCTTTCTTAACTGACAGTTGTGCTGAGAAGTACAATTGGCGCGACTGTTCAGTACATACTTGTGCCAATGCGCCAAATCACGAGAATGGCATGGAAGCGCACGATTTTTTATTCAGGAAGATGCCAACTCAACTTCATGGGGGTCCGCGAGAAGCCTCATCTTCGTTTGACGATTTGCGGAGAAGCAGATCGGAGAAGTTGCAGATTTGTCCGAGAGAGGCAGATTGTGTTTTGGAAGTTCCGCACATACAATTCGCCTGATGGTGGTGGATTTGCAGGTACATATATGCAGTGATAACGGTCGACAGAATCATGTATGCGAAGGACATCCTACAGGACTAGCGGTTGCAGCGGTTGGTACCCATTCATTCCGGTGGATGGTTGCTCTTTTATATGGACATCGACATATTCTTTGTTGTGTTTGACCACAACCAGACTTTGTGAATCACTATCATGACAAGTAGTCATTAAGGGGGGGAGTTAGAAATAATTAATTCCTACTTGTCTATGGTTGTAATTCTCCATTTCAGGAGTTTGTTCCTACATAATAGGAATTAGCTAGAATATAGTTTCTCCTAGTTTAGCGTGTGGTTGAGAGAATCTCTCAACCACACTACTGTACGTCTAAGATAGAATTCCTATCTTGAGACTATTGCTTGTATAAATATGTGTGTAATTTCCTTCATAATATAGAATTTGATTAGAGTTTGTTGTGTGCTATTTTATTCGTTTATGAACATAAACCCTTCCCCTTCCCAAGATTTCCTTTTTATCCTCTTGGGGAAGGTAACTGTCAGAAATCTTTTACTCTGGAGTCTTGGAATTTTTTTACCATTCAGCTAATCCATTTACTCAAGATAATTATCAATTTTATTTATAAAATAAACTCAAGTCTTACTAACGAATAACCATATTCGTTATTTCTCTTTTCACTTAATAATTCAAATGTATTTATCTATGGGGTCTTGGGGGTCTTGGTTAAACAGTGATGAGACAGGTTGTTATAGCACTTATCATAGGTTCAATTCCCTTCATCATAGGTTGATGAAGATTGAGTAAAAAAAGAGAAAAATGAAAGGTACTACCAAGCTTACAAAAAAAAAAAAAAATTCAAATGTATTTGTAAAAGTCTGTCAACCATAATTAAAATAAAACGGGGTGTTACAAAAGTAAATATTATTTCTTGGTTTTAATATAATATTTGTTTTTATTAACTAGTTCAGTTTCTAATGACGGAAAAAACCCTTCCTCAATTTGAATCTACCATATGGTCATTGACTTGGATATGTCCATGATTCACTAATTGTCTAGCTCCAGGAATGTTGATTTGGGGATATGCAAAATTCAATTTTATATCTACTTTTAATTTGCATTTTATATTTTTATAATTAAAAAAAAAATTACTGTTCAATTTTCTTTTTAAATTTTAATAAAATACTTATTATTAAAATATAAAATACAAATAAAAATTATAACAATTTGAAAAATAAATATTTGGCTTACTATAACTTATAGACAAAATAAAAGAATGTTATTTTTTGTTGTTTAGATTGCATTTTTGAATGCATAAATGAATTTAACATTGTGAAAAACCCCAGGCACTCCAATTCTGCATATTAAACAACTTAAACTCAAGTTTTTAAAAATATCTACAAGATTTTGAATAAAATTAATGAGAAAAGGACCATTTCCTCTATAAATTAGATTACTATATATTTTGTTTTATTTTAATAAAATATTTATTTATTAAAAAAATACACTAATTTGAAAATGTGTTAAACTAAGTACTTTAGTTTTTTATCATTAAAACATTTTAATATAATCGTAAATATTTAAAATCACGATATACATTATTATTAAAATTTCTAATATTTAAAAAATATTAAATTAAATTAAATTGTTCATTTGAAAATGCTCAAATAACATATATTTAGATAAATGTCTTTAGCATTAATCACATCTTTAGGATTTGGTCGAGTTTAGAACCATCTAATGTGGTTCATCCTCATGACAAGGTGAATATGGAGATTAATCTCAATGAATAAATAGTAAGGATGCATCATTGTCCCAGTTGCTAAAACTAGCAGTTATTTAGTTATTTAGTTAGAAAATATTTTTTTTTAATAATTTAAAAATATTATTCAGAAGGGTCAACCAATAGTATAATAATATAGTAAAATGATTAAAAATAAATATAATAAGGAAGAAGGGATAAATAATAGTATAGGGACTAATCTTAAAAAATTGAAGTAGATACTAAAAATAATAAAATTAGATATTAAAAATTATAATCATTATAATGAGTGGAGAGGGGAAAAATTAAATACCCACACACACACATGTATATAAAGCTCATATATATATATATATATATAGAGAGAGAGAGAGAGAGAGAGAGAGAGAGAGAGAGAGAGAGAGAAACGAGAAACAAATAGAAGAGGAAAAATTAAATCAAAAGGATGGGAATAAAACTAGAGAGAGGAGAGAGAAACAAAGACAAAACACAAAAGGAAATCAAACGCACGAGGGAGGAATCACCTTGAGAGGGTCGAAGTCCAACTCTTACTTAATTTCCATCGATCATCTCTGTTGAGATTTTTAGGATGTCTCTCAATCTCAATATCCTCCCTCAACGTTCTATGATGGAAGTGATCCACCTTAGCAATGACTTTAGATTCTTTAATGCATATATAGTGACACGACTTCCCAGCATGATCCACAAGAGCAGAAGTGTGGGATCGACTGTGCCTAATGCCTTCGGCATGATCATGGATTCTTTGTCTAATGGATTGACCAGTCTCCCCAATACAAGGAGTACCAAAGGAGCAAGGTATTAAATAAACACCCTTCATGTCCTTGGGTTCTATAGGGTCTTTAACAGATCCGAGAGAATTCTTGATAGTACAAAGAGGTTTGAATGAATATGAGACATTATTTCTCCTACGGACATGGGCAATTATGTTTGAGATCCCTTGGATAAATAGAAGATTCACCTTGGAGATAGGATCCATCTGAGAAGACTTGTCTCTAGAGCCTTTAGAGGCTTTTTGAAAGGCCTTAAGACCTTGAGATCTGTTATACCCATTAGTCTCAAACATGTCAAGAAGATGAGATTTCTTCGATTCCAGTGGTTATCATCAGATATTCTAAGATCTTGGGTAGCCAGAGTAAAAATAACAGCAAATTTCTGAGCAAGAAAATGATGAGAATCGGCATGAAGATACTGCTCAGTGTGAGTCTTCTTGCGGAAAACTTGGTGAGAGAAAGAACCATCATCTCTTCTAGAGAGAAGACTATACAATAAGGGAAGACAAACATCTCTTTCCACTTCCATTGTGAATTTGATGTAATCAGACTTAGGATTCACGTGATCAAGAAACAAATCTAACTTCTTGCGACCATGGGGCCAAATGACACAGGTATCATCCATGAACCTATTCCACTTCTTACGGAAAAATTGAATTGAGGCCAAGGCCTTAATTTAAAAATGTTCCATAAATAAGTTACCAACAACAGGGGAAGGAGGGGCACCCATGGCAACCTCGCAGGTTTGCTCATAAAACTCACCTTGGAAACTAAAAAAAGTCAAGGTGAGGCACAAGCTAATCAACTTATAAGTGTCATGTTCTGAGACACACCTAATGACATCAATGGCTTCTGGGATTGGGATTTTGGTAAATAAGGAGACAACATCGAAGCTAACTAATAAATCCCCAGGATCTAGCATGTCTTTCCATTCCTTAATAAAAGAAGTTGAGTCCTTAACAAAAGAATCTGTAAGCCCCACCAGTGGCTTAAGCTTTTGGGCTAAGAATTTAGCTAGATGATAAGAAGGACCACCTATTGTGCTAACAATAGGTCTTAAAGGGGCCCAGGCTTATGAATCTTAGGAAGGCCATAAATCCTAGAGGTGAGGGGATTACTCTCAATAAGCTTCCTCGAGACAGGATTAAGAGAGGGATTAGACTTAATGGTGAGGGAAATCTCCTTTGATTTGATTTTTCCTTTTCTATTTGTTTCTCGTTTTTGTTTATTTTATTTGTTGTTTCCTTTTGTTATATATTTTTCCCTTGAACTATATTATAATATTGATTTTGAGCTTATATATATGTGTGTGTGTGTGCGTGTTTAATTTTCCCCCCTCTCTACTCATTATAATCATAATATTTCATTTTTATATTATTTTATATTATTCATTTACCTTTTTAATATCTACTTCAATTTTTTAAGATTACCCTCTATACTATTATTTATCCCTTCTCCTTTATTATATTTATTTTTAATCATTTTACTATATTATTATACTATTTCTTTGACCCTTCTGAATAATATTTTTAAATTATTAAAAAAAAAATTCTATTAATCCTTACTATTTATTCATTGAGATGGATCTCCTTTTTCACCTTATTCTCATGATGAACCACATTAGATGATTTAGCAGCTATTACTGGACAATGAGGCATCCTTACTATTTATTCATTGAGATGGATCTCCTTTTTCACCTTATTCTCATGATGAACTACATTAGATGGTTTGAAACATCCATCAAATCTTAAAAATGTGATTAATCCAAAAAACATTTATCTACATTATAGATCACAAAAGTCTTAAATCTAACCACATATATTTATTAAAAATTATATAATATGCTTCAAATTTTTAAAAATTGAAAGTAATTATTCTATGATAAGCTTTTTATTGATTAAAGATAGTAAAAAGTTTGAAAAATGTTCCAATAACATATATTTATTAAAAATCATATAATATGCTTCAAGTTTTTAAGGATCGAAAGTAATTATTCTTTTGACTGTGATGAGATTTTTATTGATTAAAGATATTAAAGGATTGAAAGTAATTATTCTTTTGACTGTGATGAGATTTTTATTAATTAAAGATAAGTTAGAGAACATAATGAGACCCACTTTCCTTGAAGTAGGAGGGAAGTTCTGATTGACAGCGTTTATGAATGTAATAAAACATTTACCTTTAGAATCAATTCCCAACTCTGTAAAAGCTTTACTGGTATGGTGTCAAATTCTACACCATATTCAGGCAGAAAATAATGGTTGTGAAAACGCGTTAAAACATGGCCCCTGGAAATGCCACAAATGCTTTGAAACTTTGGTTCCATCAGTGCTTTCAAACGCCCCCACAATTTGTCAGCTTCTGCTTTTACTGACGCGGTAGAGCGACTACCACCTAATGTTCTTGTTGCCATGCGCGAGCAGTAGTTCATATTTTGTCCTTATACATTCATGAAAAAAGGTAAAGTTACATCTTCTCAGTTACTTCGCATGACTCTAACACCATATTCACTTCACCCATACACACACAGATTTGTCGTTGTGGACAACGTTCCGCTGCTGTCCGATTCAGGTGTCAAGTTGTACACCATATTCACTTCACTGCATTCACACAGAGATCGGGGTCGTCTTCATGCCTCTCAAAACGCGTTGAATGACGACACAGAAAAACGGTTTACTGTATTTGTATGTGGGAATATGGGTTGTTGAAGGGTTTAATTTCTATAAATTTTTCTAATTAAGCGTCATCACCTATTTTCGTTGCAAAATTTTCCCCAAATTTATGCTCATCTGAGACTTGTTGGAATTTAATTCCAACTGCAACATAAAACAGCTGGACAAAATCTGATTTCCGCAGATATTTTAGCAAGGCGGATGGCTGAAATTCAAGCAATAAATTTGCAGAAGTTATTGAGCCTGCAAACAGCCGATTTTATTTACCAAAAGCCAGCACGTTAACTCTCACCGCTTCCTGTGCATTCAATACGCAGATATGCATTAGAAGATATTTTGGGATTTTAAATATTATAAGTCAAAAATGTTTTTTACTTATAAATATGATGAACAACAGTTCTTTTTAAGTTAGAAGAAGAATGTTAGAGAGTTTTTGAGAATTGGAAAAGGGCAGAGAAGAAGACAGAGCAGAGAAAACAGCAAGAAAACAGAGTCGCTGTGTTTTTGGAGTAGCATGCATTCTACAGGCTATTTCAGCAACTGTGTCTGTGTTTCAGCAACTGTCTACCTGTTGCTGAAACACGTGTTTCAGCAACTGTCTGCTTATTGCTGAAACACGAATCTGTGTTAAAAAACAGAGTTTGTAAAAACAGAGTATGGAGTTTTTGATTATTCCAGAACTGTAGTTCTGAAGAAGTTTGTAATTTTTATTGTCATTTTTATGGTCAATGAAAACAGAGCTTTTCTCCATCTTCTTTGTTCGAATTTCTCTCATTTCTTTGTGTTGAGTTGAGGAACTTTGCTTCCTCTGTTTTGTTCGAAATTATCAGAAATTTCCATCATGGTATCAGAGCTAGTCTAGGCACTCAGTGAGTCAAAAACAGAGTTTGTTTTCCACTGCAGGATCTGTAAGAAGCTTATTGAGCAGATTTCTCCAGCAGAGAAAGTTCTTGCTTGTTTTATTATACAGTCAGTATCTTTTCTTGATTTTTACAGTTAAGATGGCAGATGCTGGAACTGGTTTGACAAATTCCCAACTTCCACAGTTTAATGGGAAAAATCACAGTTATTGGTCCATAACAATGAGAGCATTATTTGCTTCTCAGGGAATATGGGAGCTGGTTGAAACTGGCTATGTTGAACCTGCAAATGCAGCAGCATTGGCTGCTTTGACAGTAGCACAAAGAGACCAATTGAAGAATGACAGGAAGAAGGATGCCAAAGCCCTCTTTTTTCTCTTCCAATCAGTGCATGAAAGTGTTTTCCCACAGATTGCAGCAGCAACAAAATCCAAGGAAGCATGGGATATTCTCAAAACTGCTTATCAAGGCATGGAGAAGGTGAAGACTGCAAAGTTGCAGATGTTGAGGAGAGACTTTGAAACACTCAGCATGAAGGAATCTGATACAATAGATTCATTTTTCACTCAAGTTATTGGGTTGATAACTCAGATTAGATCTCATGGTGAAATTCTTGAAGAAAGAAGGATTGTAGAGAAGATCTTGAGAAGTTTACCCTCAAGGTTTGAGGTTGTTGTGGTAGCAATAGAAGAAACAAAGGATCTCTCACAGTTCACAGTAGATGAACTGAGTGCTTCTCTTATGTCTCATGAACACAGACTAAGTAGAGGAACAAATTCCTCTTTTGAGCAAGCATTCAAGACTCAGATGTCTTTCGGCCAAGGAAAAGGTCGAGGCAGAGCAAATAACAGAGGTCGTGGAAGAAGCCAAAACAAAGGCAGAAATAATCCTGCAAGCACAAGCGGAAGGAGCTGCAATCAGAACCAAGATGAAGGTTCGAGCAAACAACAAGCTCATGGACAAAGGTATGACAAATCCCAAGTCCAATGTCATTATTGTAAGAAATATGGGCACTATGCCAATGAATGTAGGAAAAAACAAAATGACATGAATAGTAGGCAGAATGCTAATTTTGCAAATGAAGAAGATAAGAATCCAAAGATTGTGTTGTTAACATGTAACGTTGCACAAGACAAACAAGAAGATTTTTGGTTCTTAGACTCAGGTTGTAGTAATCACATGACTGGAAATATTGCAATGTTTGCCAATCTGGATGAAAATGTGAAATCTGAGGTAACAACAGGAACTGATAGTAAGATATCTGTCAAGGGTAAGGGCAGAGTCATTATCCAAGAAAGAAATGGAGAACAGATGATTGTGCCAGATGTATACTATGTACCTAGTCTGAAATGTAATCTTTTGAGCATTGGACAGCTCATTGACAAAGGTTATAATGTGTTCTTCAAAGATGATATGTGTACAATCAAAGACATACCTCCAAGTAAGAAGATCATTGCACAGGTGCAGATGACCAACAATAGAATGTTTCCTCTCAAACTCAGGGTAGATTTGAAGGAAGGAAGAACTATTGCAACAGTAACACAAGAAGTCTTTTAGGAACAAGTGAAAGATGAAAATTGGTTGTGGCACTTGATATTTGGACATCTCAATTTCGGAGGCTTGAATCTGTTGCACAGAAAGGGAATGGTAAAGGGATTGCCATTGATCGAGAAACCGGACAGCCTTTGTGAAGGCTGCATCTTGGGCAAACAACAAAAAGAAATTTTTCTAGCAGGAAAGAGTATAAGGGCCAAAGCACCCTTGGAAATTGTTCACTCTGATGTGTGTGGACCGATGCAAATACCATCAGTTGCTGGAAATAAATATGTTTTAACTTTCATTGGTGATTACACCAGAAATACATGGGTGTATATGCTGAAACAGAAGAGTGAAGTGTTTGAGAAATTCCGCCAATTCAAGACTCTTGTTGAGAAACAGTGTGGGCATTACATCAAAGTGCTTAGAACAGATAGAGGTGGAGAGTACATCTCCAAAGACTTTCTGCGTTTTTGCAGAGAGAACGGCATACAAAAGTAGTTCACCGCGAGGTACACACCTCAGCAAAACGGTGTTGCAGAAAGGAAGAATAGGACCATTCTGGACATGGTCAGAAGTATGCTGAAGGCAAAACACTTGCCGCATGAGTATTAGGCTGAAGCTGTCACTTGCGCAGTTTACATCTTGAATAGATGCCCAACCAAAGCTGTCATGAACGAAATACCAGAAGAAGCATGGAGTGGTCAAAACCAAACTGTCACTCACATGAGAGTATTCGGCTGTGTAGCATATGCACATGTACCGGATCAGCTAAGGAAGAAGCTTGACAGTAAGGGGGAGAAGTGTGTCTTTATTGGCTATTGTGATGAGTCAAAAGCATACAAACTCTATAATCCATTGACTAAGAAATTGATAGTAAGCAGAGATGTGCAGTTCATTGAAGATGAAGCTTGGGATGGAAGCTTAGAGAAGACAGTGAATGTGAAGACAATTGTGTCTCACGAAGAAGAAGAGGAAGGGACAGCAGCAAATAACCCTTCTTTTGTGGGTCCTCCTCCACCACAGCAAGTACAACAAACCACACCACAAGCTGGAATTCGAACAGCCTTGAGAAGTCAAGGAAGTGCTTCTCCAAGCACACCACAGGGATCTCAAATACCCTCAAGTTCGGATGGAACTCCAAGCACACCAAGAAGACCAAGATTCAGAAATCTGAATGAGATTTATGAACAAGGAGAGGTAAGTAACAATACCGGTTTGAATTCATTATTCGCTTTATATTGTCATGTTGATGACCCAATTCATTTTGAAGATGCTGTAAATGAAGATAAATGGATTGAAGCAATGAATGAAGAAATTGGTGCAATTTAGAAGAGTTAAACATGGGAGTTAGTGGACCTCCCTGAAGGCAAAGATGCCATTGGAGTTAAGTGGGTCTATAAGACCAAAAGCAATGCTGAAGGCAAGATTGACAGGCATAAAGAAAGACTTGTTGTGAAAGGCTACAAGCAGCAACAAGGCAAAGACTATGATGAAACCTTTGCACCAGTAGCAAGGATGGAAATAGTCAGAACAGTGTTGTCTATTGCGGCACAGCACAAATGGAAGATTTATCAGATGGATGTTAAATCTGCATTCTTGAATGGAGTGTTGAAAGAAGAGGTTTATGTTGAACAACCTCCAGGCTATGAAGTTGAAGGCCAAGAGCATAAATTCTGCAAACTGAAGAAGGCTCTTTACGGGCTCAAGCAAGCTCCAAGAGCATGGTACAGCAGAATAGATGCTTATCTGATTCATAATGGGTTTGAGAAGTGTGATGGTGAACCCACACTCTACATAAAGGAGAATGACGGTAAGATTCTTATTTTTGTTTTATATGTAGATAATTTAATCTTTACTAGCAATGATGCTTCTCTCATTGCTGATTTTAAAGCAGTCATGAAAAGTGAATTTGAAATGACTGACTTGGGCTTCTTAAGATATTTTCTTGGAATTGAAGTAGACCAAAGTGAAAATGGTGTTTTCATTTCCCAAGTTAAATATGTAGAAGCAGTGTTGAAGATATTTAACATGCAGAACAGCAAGGCAGCTGTGACTCCAACTGTAATGGGGTTGAAATTGACCAAAGAAGACATCAGCAAGGATTTTGATCCAAAGTTGTACAAGAGCATAGTTGGCAGCCTCATGTACTTGACTGCAACTAGGCCGGCCATTATGCACGCAGTGAGTTTAATCTCCAGATTCATGGAAAGACCGAAAGAGACTCATTGGCAGGCAGCCAAGAGGATTCTAAGGTATGTGAATGGAACGAAGGGGTTTGGTATTTTATACTCCTCTTCTAAAAGTTTCATGTTGACAGGTTACACTGACAGTGATTGGGCTGGAAGTGTCGATGATAGGAAGAGCACATCGGGATATGTGTTTCATATGGGATCGGGAGCCATCTCATGGGCTTCCAAGAAGCAACCAATTGTGGTTTTATCAACAGCAGAGGCAGAGTATGTGGTAGCAACAGCAGCAGCATGCCAAGCAGTGTGGCTGAGAAGAGTTCTCAGAGATTTGTGTCATGAACAATAAAAGGGCACAACCATTTACTGTGACAATAGCTCGGCAATAGCATTGTCTAAAAATTCTGTTTTTCATACAAGGACAAAGCATATAGACACCAAATTTCACTTCATACGTGAATTGGTTAACAATGGTGAGATTGTTTTGCAGCACTGCAGAACAGAGGATCAGCTAGCTGACATCTTGACAAAACCATTGGCAAAGAAAAGTTTTGATCATTTCAGAGAATGCCTGGGTATGCAGAAAAACCCAGCAGTTGAAATTAAGGGGGAGTGTTGGAATTTAATTCCAACAGCAACATAAAACAGCTGGACAAAATCTGATTGCCGCAGATATTTTAGCAAGGCGGATGGCTGAAAGTCAAGCAATAAATTTGCAGAAGTTATTGAGCCTGTAGACAACCGATTTTATTTACCAAAAGCCAGCACGTTAACTCCCACTGCGTCCTGTGCATTCAATACACAGATATGCATTAGAAGATATTTTGGGTTTTTAAATATTATAAGTCAAAAATGTTTTTTACTTATAAATATGATGAACAGCAGTTCTTTTTAAGTTAGAAGAAGAATGTTAAAGAGTTTTTGAGAATTGGAAAAGGGCAGAGAAGAAGACAGAGCAGAGAAAAAAGCAAGAAAACAGAGTCGCTGTGTTTTTGGAGCAGCATGCATTCTACAGGCTGTTTCAGCAACTGTGTCTGTGTTTCAGCAACTGTCTGCCTGTTGCTGAAACACGTGTTTCAACAACTGTCTGCTTATTGCTGAAACACGAATCTGTGTTAAAAAACAGAGTTTGTAAAAACAGAGTATGGAGTTTTTGATTATTCTAGAACTGTAGTTCTGAAGAAGTTTGTAATTTTTATTGTCATTTTTATGGTTAATGAAAACAGAGCTTTTCTCCATCTTCTTTGTTCAAATTTCTCTCATTTCTTTGTGTTGAGTTGAGGAACTTTGCTTCCTCTGTTTTGTTCGAAATTATCAGAAATTTCCATCAAGACTTTCTACCTGATCTCCTCCCTCGAAACTTGCTTGATCGGCTGCCTCGAACATCCTTCCTATTTTCCAATCTGCAATGGCTGAAAATTCCTCCGCTGCTGCATCCACCTCCACTTCTGGTAATACCAACTATCAAGTGTTCTTAAACCATAGGGGTCCCGATGTAAAGAAAACTTTCGCCAGTCATCTTTACCGGCGTCTTTTTTCACATGGATTGAGAGCATTTCTTGATCAGTCTGAATTGGAACCGGGAGATGATTTCAGTGTTCAGATTGAACGCGCCATTAGTTCATCATCTGTACATGTGGCCATCTTCTCGAAGACATATGTGGAATCGGCCTGGTGTTTAAAAGAGCTCGTAATGATGCGGAAGTCAAATTCTCCGATAATTCCAGTATTTTACCACGTAAAGCCTGCCGACCTTCGATGGACGCGGGGCAAAAAGGAAGGGTATGCGAGAGCCCTGGAGGATCTAGAAAAAAATACTACCTCTGATCCTCAAACTGGTGAAGAGAAATTGCGGTACGATTCTAGCACAATCGAAAATTGGAGAAATACTCTTTCTGATGTTGCAGGAATAAAGGGTTTTGAGCTCGAACAGTGCAACGAGTAAGAACTCAAACTCCTTCCCTCTGGATATTGCTATTGCTATTGTATTATTTTATGATCTGGATGCCTTCAACGGGTGAGACTTCGATTTTCCCCCCTTTCCATTTTATTTTGCAGGCAAGATGCACTATGCAAATGAAACTTGACATAATAAATACTTTACCTATAGTTTTATTTTCTTTTTAATCAAACTAATAGCTCTAATACTTTACCTATAGTTTTATTTACTTTTTAATCTAACCAATAGCTCTATTTATTTACCTGTGAATAATTAGCGACGAGGGCGAACTACTAGATAAGTTCGTCGACGCTGTGTTCAAAAAAGGTGTTAAAACACAGTTGAATGTTGCTAGATCCCCACTGGTTTGGAAACGAAAATGGAAGATTTTGAAAAGAAAATATTATTGCTGCAGGAAAGCGGAAAAGTTCATGTCGTGGGTATCACTGGGTTCGGTGGAGTGGGGAAGACGACGCTGGCTAAAGAACTCTTCAACCAGAAGAATTCAAATTACAAAAAATCTTATTTTTTATTCGATAAAAGAGAAAATGCTAAAAAATCATTTCATTCCTTGCAGAGCAAACTCCTCAAGGGCTTGCTTCAAAGAGATATGTATATAGACAACAAGGATGAAGGTATTGAGATGCTGAGGCATCATCTATCATCTTTTCAAGTTTTACTAGTTTTAGATGATGTAGATGATGTGGAGCAAGTGGATGCCCTTTTGACCCTCGATGTCTTACGCCATGATAGCTTAATTTTGATAACATCTCGTGACAAAGATATTCTCGCAAGGTTGGGAGTACCAGAGTCATCAATTTATAGACTGATTGGCCTTAACAAAGAACGCTCCAGAGAGCTCTTCTGTTGCCATGCTTTCTGCCAGCCCCATCCACTGCCGGGATTTGAAGACCTGGTTTATCATTTTTTAAAGGCTTGCGATGGATTGCCTTTATCCTTAAAAGTCTTTAGGGGGCTTCTTTATGGAAAGACAGATAAATCTTACTGGGAAGATGAATTGGGTGAACTTAGAAAAGCACTTCCTTATAAGATACAGAAAAGGCTTCAGATTAGTTACGATGCACTTCAGACAGAGGAAAAACAGATTTTCTTAGACATTGCCTGCTTTTTCATAGGAAAAAGCAGGGATTCCGCCATACGAGTATGGGAGGGGTCAGGTTGGAATGGCTCGCGGGGATTTCAAAGTCTACTGAATAAATGCCTTGTCGAACTGGACTTAATTGAAATAGACCGTGATCTGGACACAATGGAACATTCTATAAGAATGCATGATCACCTCAGGGATCTGGGGAGAGAACTTGCTAACAGTTCAGGATTCCCGTGTCGTCTTTGGTGTGGAACAAAGGACATTGATGATTTGTTGCAACAATCTTCTATAAGTAGGCAATTTTTCAATCTTCCATAGACCATTCAATAAAAATCCGTATATAGTTTCTTTCTTCGTCACTGATTTTCAAAAATAAAAAATGTACAGAAAGCAACGGTGCGGGGGATTAGTATGCTTCGTTGGAAAAAACATGATGAGCGTGCATACTCAGATGATGAGGATGATGAGCGTGCATCCTTTTCATGGTACAAAATGAAGAACTTACAACTTCTTGATATGGACACGGAAGAAGAAGATACCTTGAAATGTCTTTTGGAGGGGATGGACTCACAAAAACTATTATGGTTTTGCTGGCTCAACTGCCCCTCCTCTTCCCTCCCTCCTTATATTCCAATGGAGAAGTTAAGGGTGTTAGAAGTGCGTGGGAATACACTACAAACATTGTGGCAAGAGGATTTGAAGGTAAATATAAATCTGTCAATAAATAAAGGTTCGTATGATTATTTGCTATTATTAATATAGGGCACCACAGAACTCAAATGAATCAGATGGGTTATGAAGTGGACAATCATGTAATATATTTATCACAATTGGAACACATGAACATACTGCAGGCACCTTCGCAGTTGCGGGAGTTGCGGATTGATTCTCGTGGCCTCTATAAAATTCTGAAGGCCATAGGGCAGTTGAAGCACCTAGAACAGATGGTGGTGACTTCGAGTGGTATTGTTGAAATTCCAAAGGAATTCTGTGATCTGCGTTCCTTGAAACACTTGGTTCTGAGCGTTGGAAATCTGAGTTCTTTGCCAGATTCCTTCGGGAATTTATCGAGGCTAGAATACATCGACCTGTCTGGGTGCGACTTGGAGAGGCTTCTTGACTCCTTCGGGAATTTATCGAGCTTACAACACATAGACCTGTCTGGGTACGGCCACTTGGAGAGGCTTCCTGACTCCATCGGGAATTTATCGACGCTAGAAGAAATCAGGCTGTGTTGCTGCCGCGGCTTGCAGAGGCTTCCCGATTCCTTCGGGAATTTATCGAGGCTAGAACATATCTACATGAATGACTGCGTCCAGTTGGAGAGGCTTCCTGACTCCTTCGGGAATTTATCGAGGCTAGAACATATCTACATGAATGACTGCGTCCAGTTGGAGAGGCTTCCTGACTCCTTCGAGAATTTATCGAGGCTAGAATACATCGACCTGTCTGGGTGCGACTTGGAGAGGCTTCCTGACTCCTTCGGGAATTTATCGATGCTAAAAGACATCAACTTGTTTGGGTGCCACCACTTGGAGAGGCTTCCTGACTCCTTTGGAAATTTATCGAGGGTAGAAGACATCTGCCTGTGTCGCTGCTGCGGCTTGCAGAGGCTTCCCGATTCCTTCGGGAATTTATCGAGGCTAAAAGACATCAACCTGCGTTGCTGCTGCGGCTTGCAGAGGCTTCCCGATTCCTTCAGGAATTTATCGAGGCTAGAACATATCTACATGGATGACTGCGACCAGTTGGAGAGGCTTCCTGACTCCTTCGGCAATTTATCGATGCTAAAAGACATGGACCTGTCTGGGTGCGACAACTTGGAGAGCCTTCCTGACTCCTTCGGAAATTTATCGAGGCTAGAACAGATCTTCCTGTCTAAGTACGGCCACTTGGAAAGGCTTCCTGACTCCTTCGGGAATTTATCGAGGCTAGAACACATCAACCTGTCTGAGTGCGACAACTTGGAGAGGCTTCCTGACTCCTTCGGGAATTTATCGATGCTAAAACACATCGACCTACGTGACTGCTACCAGTTGGAGAGGCTTCCTGACTCCTTTGGGAATTTATCGATGCTAAAACACATCGACCTGCATGACTGCTACCAGTTGGAGAGGCTTCCTGACTCCTTCGGGAATTTATCGAGCCTAGAACACCTCGACCTGTTTGAGTGCGACAACTTGGAGAGGCTTCCTGACTCCTTCGGGAATTTATCGATGCTAAAACACATCGACCTGCGTGACTGCTACCAGTTGGAGAGGCTTCCTGACTCCTTCGGGAATTTATCGATGCTAAAACACATCGACCTGCATGACTGCTACCAGTTGGAGAGGCTTCCTGACTCCTTCGGGAATTTATCGAGCCTAGAACACCTCGACCTGTCTGAGTGCGACAACTTGGAGAGGCTTCCTGACTCCTTCGGGAATTTATCGATGCTAAAACACATCGACCTGCGTGACTGCTACCAGTTGGAGAGGCTTCCTGACTCCTTCAGGAATTTATCGAGCCTAGAACACCTCGACCTGTCTGGGTGCATTGAGCTGGAAGAGATGCCAGGTGTTGGATATTTGCAGTATTTGCAGTCAGTGTTGGATACCGATGAGAGTTTTTTCATTTGATTCCATGTCATAGGAATGCCCAGCGGGCCAACAGTCTGTTCCTGAAGTATCATCTTGCTTTTGCCCAGAAATCTGTGGATGATTTTAATTTTATTTTGTGAAAAAACTCATCTATCCTTCCCTTACTGGACAATGGGACATGGTTTGGACATGGTTTTGAGGGGGGAGGTGGTATAGTTTGCATTAATTCCCATGTCTATTGTCTATGCAAATTTTCTTTAAATTTGCTTTTAGATAGTGTGTGCTGACAATCCATTTTTCTTTTAGATACTAACGATCCATTTTGCTTTTAGATAGTGAATAGTGTGTTCACTGACAATCCATTGGGCCGTAGTCTAAGTAGCCTGTTTTTTTAAGAAATGTTGGTAACATTGTTTTTTTTCTTGAAAATCATGGAAATTTTGTTTTTTCCTTGAAGAAATTCTGGTAAGATTGTTCTTTTCTTAAAATTATGAAAATTTTGGTAGGGATTTTTGTAAAATCAGGTTATAGTTATTAAATTTCAATATTTTGAATAATTTACATGTTTTTAATAGTGCTGAATCCATTTCCACCATTAATTTTTTTTTGATAATGCTGAATCCATTTCCACCATCAAAAAACATAATTCAAACACAAGATTTTTAAAATTTTTTTGGTCTAGATTCCTATCACTTTTGCCATAAATTCGACCGCCTCCATAAACACAACTCCCCGTAGACAACTCCCAATATCCAATATTGGCGCTCTACGATCTTAACGGGGTAAGAGGTTCGCTGGCTGTCATGGCTTTGATCCAGTTTACCGCTTTATGCAATTTTATCCAGTTTACCGTTTTATGCAATTTTAGAATTTAAAATTGATTGTTCTTCTCTATTGATTTTCTGCTTTTCTCTTTTAAATCTATTCATAAATATAAAAATCGTTTTATAAAGAGAAAATCTATTCATAAATGTAAAAATCGTTTTATAAATGAAAATCAGGTATTTAAACTTGAAATTTAGGTTGTAAGAATTATGGCCAAAATTCAATTGCATATGCATGTGGGGATAAATTCCACCAATGAAATACAAAGAACAAATCCTACCTTTTTTATGACCTTGTAATATTGTGGAATATATAGAGAATCAATTGAAGAAATTTTGATGCGCGTGTAATATTGTGGAATATTGTAGAATTGAAAAACTCTCGAGTCTCATTATTCACGCAATAAAATATTACAATGTTTTTGGAAAGTAATGTTAAAATACGAAGAAAAAATTAATTTTTATATTATGCTATTTACTTAAATTTTAAGAGACTAACTAAATTAATTTTAAGAAAAATTAACTCAACTTTTTAATAATAATAATAATAATAAATTTTAAATTTTAAATATTTTATGTTTTTGTTATTTTAGTTGCAGAAGAAATGAAATAATGAAATGAAATGTAAGAGATTAAAATAATATGGTGGAAACTTGACTTCTATTAATAAATTATAAATTGAATATTAGAAGGTTTAAAATGTTATGTTAATCTTAGAAGATGAAACACCAAAAAATTTATGGCTCCAATAGAGTTAATTGGTACGTCAATTTCTCAATGTCTTTACTTTTGCATACGATCTCTGTCTAGTATGTTCAGTGGCCCATTGGAAAGCTCTATTCAATAATTACACATTTTGACTTGGGCCAAGGTTACAACTTTTACTTTGGCCCTATCTGCATAACAAAAAGTCGTTTAGGGACCCAAAAATCATAGAAAAACTACAAGATAGAGAATTGTTGAAATAGTGGAAGAGGTGGATGTCCATCAATATCCACTTGGATCAAGCCTCCCCTCTTAGGAAACAATCTTCTCCATTGCATGAAGTTCTCTCATAAGATGGGGATTATTTTAATGAATTCGACTCCTCGTAAGCCACTTGTCATGTTGAAGAAACTATCCTTATTTGACAACCTGGTAGAGTTGTATGTGTTACTGGAGGGTATCCTTTCTTTGTCTCCATGATCCAGTCAATCGTAGCTTTTTCAATGCAATCAAGGTTGAGTTTGCAGGGGATAGTTGCTTGACTGCCTCTAAGGTGTCCAACCGTGGTGGAAAATATGGTCGAAGAACCTCCACATTAAATACTAGGTGCAAGCTATGGAAAGGGGGATGCTTAATTTAATAGCATTTTCACCCATAGCATTTATCATTGTGTAAGGGCCACAATGGAGTGGTTTGAGCTTCCTATGGGGGCATGTGATTTTCTCTTTCTATAAATGTAATCACACATTACCAACCTAAAACTTATGTGGAACCCTGTGCTACTCATGTTGTTTCTTGTACTTAGGGTGATAACATTGAGCTAGGTTACACTTTTTGGCAAGAGAGGTCGTTTTTAGGTGGAAAAAAACATGGCTCGAACGAGCTCCTCAAGCGCTAAAAAAATAGCTCGATCGAGGGTTAAAACAAACCCTTGATCGAACTTTAGGGCTCAATCGATCTCTAACACTTGATCGAGCAGTATGGCTTGATTCAGTCAGTATTGATTATTAAATTACCCACCTGCGGTCTGTGCATGTCATTTTCATAGATCGCGAGACATTTTAGAGCATGATCATGTATTTGAAGCTCAACCAAGAGTACTAAGCTCGATCGAGCAATTGGAGCATGGAGCGTTGAAACCAATCTCGCCAACAACCCCATCAATGTCCCAAATGCTCAAAGGAAGCTAGGTATTCTATATTTTTTGTCTTTTTTATTTAATCTTTTTTGCAAAAATTAAACAAATTAATTTGACAAAAAAATTACCATATACAAAAGCCATAAAAAAAACCATTCAAAACAACTTAGAAAACCACAAAACCAACCTAGAAACCCACAAGAAACCATAAAAAAAAACCCTTCAAAACAAAAAACCACAAAACCAAACTAGAAAATCGTAAACAACCATAAAAAAGAACCCTTCAAAAAAAACTTAGAAAACCACAAAAACAACCTAAAAAACGCTTCGAAATCACCAAAAAAACTATAATTTATGTTTTAGATTTTTTTTTTCTTACTTGCAATGTTTTGTTTATTAAATGCATATTTTCTGATTTTGAATGGTAAAAACGTTATTTTCTAATTATTTTAGGTTTTAAAGTTTTTCTTTAATAATTTTGTGAGATAAATTTTCAATTTTTTTTTTTAATTTTTAATTTTTTATATTTAAATTGCATTTTAAATTTGTAGATTTTAACTCTGTACATAAATGACCTGTAAACTGGTTCTTCAAACAAAAAAATAAACAATGACGAGAACAAAAAACAATATACACAGAGGTTTTTCCCTCGATCCCAAAATCAGGATTACCAGATTAATTTTTCATTATATTCCTTTCAATCTTACAATACATGTATATACATGTCGAAGCATTCATAAACCCCAATTCATAACCCTGGATTAGAACATAACTGTAGTTCCCTTGACCAGATCTACAAAATACAATGGGTAGAAAACCATCATGCCCAAAACCATGTGCAAAACCCATGCACAAAACCATCATGCCCAAAACCATGTACAAAACCCATGCAAATTTAACCTTACATTGTTTGGTTACATTTAATTTCGCTTTGTCATGTATCCATCCAAGCGGATAAGGTTTCAGATGAGGCTCGACTTCTAAGCCTAAATTTTTAACCGAGGATTCTGAGATTAAATTTTCTTAAGAACTTGAATCAAATAGAGTTTCCACTTTTGTATGGTTTATGACAAATCTAATATGAAATAACTCAATTATGTTTCGTTCATTAGGAAGAGGCTCATATGTTGAACTAGTGTTTGCATGTGATCCATAATTAACATGAAGAGAAAGAGTACCTTTTGTGCCTGCTGCTGTGATCAATGTCTCATCGCCAGAGTCAGATCCAAGGTCTTGTTGCGTGGTTGCTACCGTATTTTGCTTGCCCTTTCCACCATATCTCTTTGGCTTTTTTTCCAGGTACAACTTCCTACAATGATCATTGTCATGACCTTCCTTTTTGTAGTGAGTGAAATAAGGCTTTTCTCCTTCATCTTTCTTTGTTGATGCCTTCTTCTTTTCCTTTCTCTTTCCTTTCCCCTTGGGTTTTCTATTTGAAGGTTTGAAAGGTGGTTTCTTTGAATGATCATCTCTATAATTTTTTCCCCTATTTTCAAGATGAATGACCTTTACACTGGCCGAGTCAATCGTAGTAGGTTCAAACATTAATAATGAATGCCTAATGTAACTATGTAATAACCCAATATACTTAGTTACCACTTCAGGTGAATCTAATGAAATGCCCAAACTTACTGCTTGTTTTCTAAATTCCCTGGTAAACTTTGCACATTTTGGCCTTTGCCTTGCCTTAGGTACTACCAATCCATTAAGGCTTTTTGCTTATAACCCAAGGGATAGAATTGATCTTTTAATGCAACAATAAAACTTGGCCATGAGGAGAGAAGGTTACCCAAATTTTTGCTGCCTTGCAATTTTCTCTCCCACCAGAAAATAGCAGTGCCCTACAGTAGACTTCAATATGCCTAATCCAGTTGTTAAGATTTTCTACATTAATTTCACCATTATACATGGGAGATCAAATTTGACATCTAATTTAAATAAAGGTTTCTTAGATGCATTTCCTGAATTCCTATGATGATGGTGAGAAGGAAGAAGAATTTTCACTCACGGAAGGAGAAGGAGGTGGATCCCCTCCATCATCTCCATGCACTGAACCTCGTCCTTCTGAAGAATTCTCCCCTTCTCTTTCTATTTTCTCAAGCCTTGAGAACAAATTCTCGACCCTCGAAACCTGCTTCGGCTGCCTCAAACATCCTTCCTATTTTCCAATCTGCAATGGCTGAAAACTCCTCCGCTGCTGCATCCACCTCCACTTCTGGTAATACCAACTATCAAGTGTTCTTAAATCATAGGGGTCCCGATGTAAAGAAAAATTTCGCCAGTCATCTTTACCGGTGTCTTCTTTCACATGGATTGAGAGCATTTCTTGATCAGTCTGAATTGGAACAGGGAGATGATTTTAGTGTTGAGATTGAATGCGCCATTAGTTCATCATCTGTACATCTGGCCATATTCTCGAAGACATATGCGGAATCGGCCTAGTGTTTAAAAGAGCTCGTAATGATGCGAGAGTCAAATTCTCTGATAATTCCAGTATTTTACCACGTAAAGCCTGCCGACCTTCGATAGACATGGGGCAAGGGAGCATATGCGAGAGCCCTGGAGGATCTAGAAAAAAAGACTACCTCTAATCCTCAAACAAGTGAAGAGAAATTGTGGTACGATTCTAGCACAATCGAAAATTGGAGAAATACTCTTTCTAATGTTGTAGGAATAAGCGGTTTTGAGCTCGAACAGTGCAACGGGTAAGAACTCAAACTCCTTCCCTCTGGATATTTCTATTGCTATTGTATTATTTTATGTTACATTATATATGCAGACTTGTTCTTCTCATTAGTTCTATTTATTTTCTTGTGAATAACCAGAGATGAGGGGGAACTAGTAGATATGGTGGTTGAAGGGGTTTTAAACAAACTCAGAAAACCAGCGTTGGACATTACTGCATATCCAACAGGTTTGGATGATAAGATCAATGATTTCAAAAGTACTCTACAGGGGAGCGGGAAGTCTCAGGTCATCGGGATCATTGGGTTAGGTGGTGTAGGCAAGACCACAATGGCAAAATAATTTTTTAACAGGGAGAATTCAAATTATAATAGATCGTGTTTTTTATTTGATGTAAGAGATAAGAAAGGCACTTTAAATTTGGTGTAGAAAATACTTTTCAGGATCTTGACAGGGTTGGATAAACCAATAGACAGTGTTGCTCAAGGTAAACAAATGCTCCGAATGCATCTCTCATCTGTTAACTGTTTAGTAATTATAGATGATGTAGATAATGAGGATCAGGTTGATGCACTCTTGCCACATCAAACTGTTCTCCACTCAAATAGCTTAATATTGATTACATCTAGAAAGAAACATGTCCTCACCAGAAGAGTTGGAAAAACATCAATTTATAAGCTAACTGGGCTTAACGCTCCACACGCCTGGGAGCTCTTCTGCTGCCATGCCTTCCACCAGCCTTATCCGCTCGGAGGATTTGAATTTATTGTACAGAAGTTCCTAGAAACTTGCGATGGATTGTCGTTATCTTTGAAAGATTTTGGGGCACTTCTTTATGACAATTATGACAAATGTTATTGGCAATATCTACTAGATCAGCTTGAAGTTCCCAAGGAGATACAAGATAAGCTTAAGATTAGTTATGATTCACTTAGTGAAAGCGAAAAACAGATATTCTTGGATATTGCTTGTTATTTCATAGGAGAAGAAAGGGATATCGTCATAAAAATATGGGGTCGGCCAGGATGGAAGGGTTTGTGGGGATTTCAAAATATACAGAACAAATGTCTAGTAGAAGTGAATAGTGAGAATAAAATAAAAATGCATGATCATTTTGAGGATCTGGGAAGAGAGATTGCCGACGCTTCATTGCCACGTCGTCTCTGGTGTCCCACAAAAAAAATTGATGATTTATTGCAAGAAACAACGGTAAGCACTGATCTATTCAAAGCTCTAGAAAATTAAAATTATTTCTAAGGAAATATTTGTAGGGCGTTCTAAATTATTTATCATTTGTGATTACTGAACAGGTAATAAATGAGGTGTGTGGAATTAGATTGGTAAGCACTGGTCTATTCAAAGCTCTAGAAAATTAAAATTATTTCTAAGGAAATATTTGTAGGGCATTCTAAATTATTTATCATTTGTGATTACTGAACATGTAACAAATGAGGTGTGCGAAATTACATTGGTAATGGTAAGTATGGAATTATTTAACGAGTGATTTTTTGAAAGAATTTTTTTTTTGGTTTAATTTTTCTAAAATTTTGCCGAAATTCATTGAAAACAAAAATTTGATAGGTAATTTTGTACAATCCTAGATATTTTTTAGGGTTTTGAATCCATATATAGAGTCAAAAAACCAGTTTAAATAACAGAAATCAAAATTTTACTTTAATTTTTTTCACCAAATTTCTGCACCAAAAACTCTCAATAACAAAAATCAAAATTTTACCTCAAGTACCAAAAACTCTAAAAACTCTACTATTTAAAGACAAATCCATTATTTAAAGCTTTAGAAAACTAAAATTATTCTCCATAAATATTTGTAAGGCTTTCTAAATTATTTATGATTTGTTTGCAGCTTCATCAGAAGGATACGTATATGTCTGAGAAGCGCCTGCCGGAGCTGTGCAATATGCCAGACAGTACGCAGTATCCTTTTCATGGTACTTGTATTTGTATGAGCAAACTGCAACTTCTCGATATTGAAGGTGTTCTCGGAGACAACATTTTGACAAAGGCGCAGTCCCCAAATCTCATATGGCTGCGCTGGAAAAATTGTCCACGCCCTTCCCTGCCTTCTTCGATTCTAATGAAGAATTTAAGGGTTCTACAAGTGGAAGGGAGTAACTTAGAAACGATGTGGAAAGAAGAATCGCAGGTAAATCAGGATTTTTTGAATTAAATTTTGTGTTTCTCAATTATTGATATTGCACCACAGGGTCTCGAATATGTTCCCAGGACTGTCTTTTGTTTGCAGGCACCTTTACAGTTGCGGGAGTTGCGGATTGATGCTTCCCTCTTCAACATTCCAAAGTCTATAGGGAAGCTGAAGCATCTAGAACAGATTGTGATTAGTCCTATTTGTTGAAATGTTATTTTCAACTGCAATATTGTACAGTGGCCACCTTCTAATTCTGTTTGGAAGGATCCTGAAATTGGGATGCTTTCTTTTTAAGTGAACAGTAAATTTCAATTCTTGTGTTTCGGCGCCAGTCCTTACTATTTGAAAAAACAAAGTGTTTTTTTATTTATTCAGGGACAGACTCTGTATTTGGTAAAATAGAGTATTTTAATATAAAACACAGAGATATTTTGTTTTATGCACGGGAGGAGTTTGTTTTATCCCAGTGGTCCCCACAGGGATAAGTGTCTTGTTGATGTGGGGAGTTCTGATGCGTTCATCGCAATCAGAATGATTCATATGAACCACCACCTTTTATTATGTTCCGATGGTATGTCCTGATGCGATCATCGCATCGGAAGTGTTTTTGTTATAATTGCCCGATTGCAATATGGTGTTTCGGACTTGATGATCAATATATGGCGGAGTTAAATTTGTTCACTGCGTCCGTTCCTCAATCGACATTAGAGATTTTCGAATGGCCCATTTGCATTGTTATAAACCGGACCCGGTCCATTTTATATGGCAGATTTCATAAAAGCTTTTCGCGTTACATTTGTTGCTCACGTCAGCAGGCCCTTGGCTGATGTGATATGGATTTATAGGGCCGATTCTATAATCCATCGCGGGCACATAACCTTACGTCAACAACAAAGTTTTTGTTACGCGAAATCAATCTTTGCAATTTGGTTGAATTGTCTTTGAAGTTCGGCGGTGTTTTGTTTATTTCATCGCGCGAATGGAAGGGTTCATTGAAAGTTTGTATTAATGTTTTAATATAGCGCGATATTTTAAAACCTTTGGTATTTCATGTTTTAACTTACATATGTTTTAACATATGTAATATAACATATGTGCAATATAAACCGTGGGCACGACAGTTATTTTAAATAGATTTTGTTTTAAGTTTTTTAATATAGTTTTGTTTATTAAAAGGCATTGTGGTATATAAAGTGCAAATAGGCCCAAAGGCTTTGTAATATACAATGAATGTTATTGTAAGCACAGCAGTGCGGAAAAGAAAAGTTTTTACACATCAGTGTTATTTTTTGAAACAGTGTGAGATAGAGTGAATTTTTTGAACTTCGTCCGAAGCAGTCTTATTTTGTAAATCCCTCTGTGAGAGGAAGAATTTGTAACAGTTTGTTTTGTTAATGAATAAAAGTTTTAATAGTGTGAAACTCTGTCTCCTGTGAGCAATTTTTTTACTCTGTGTTAAAGAGGAGAGTATTATTCTCTCTTGTTTGTTCTAGAATTTTCATAAATTCCAACATGGTATCGGAGCTAGTCCAAGCTCTTTGAAGGTGTCAAAGAAGCTGAAGGAATGATTTCTTTGTTGCAACAGCTTCTCCAGTAGAGTGAAGACTCAGTCAAGAAGAATCCAAGGTATTTCTCTATACAGATTTTTGTGTTACTGTTGAAGACAGTCAGGGTATTTTAAATACATAGTCAAATATTTTGAAGCATAGTTAAGAGTGCAAGAATGGCTGGAGCCAGCACTAGCATGAGTATAGGTAATGCTCAGCTCCCACAATTTAATGAGAAAAACTATGACTACTGGTCAATAACCATGAGAGCCCTGTTTGCTTCCCAATACTTATGGGAACTTGTTGAGGATGGCTTTGATGAGCCAACAGATGAAAATGAGTTTGATGATTTAACTTAGGCAGAGAAAGAACTGTTGAAGAGAAATAAGAAGAAGGACTCCAAAGCCCTTTACTACTTGTATCAAGCAGTGCATGAGAGTGTGTTTCTAAGGATAGCAGCAGCTAAGAGATCCAAAGAAGCATGGACAACTCTCAAGACAGCCTATCAAAGCATAAAGAAAGTGAAGACAACAAAACTACAGTTGCTGAGGAGAGACTTTGAGACTCTCTGTATGAAAGAGTCAAATAACATTGATTCATTCTTCACACATGTGATTGGAATGGTCACACAGATAAGGTCTCATGGAGAGACTCTTGAAGAAAGGAGGATTGTAGAAAAACTATTGAGGAGTCTACCCTCAAGGTTTGATGTGATTGTCACCACCATAGAAGAGACCAAGGATCTCACAAATTTTTCAGTTGATGAGCTACATACATCACTGATGACACATGAGTAGAGATTGGGTAGAAATGAAAAATCATCTCTAGAGCATGCCTTTAAGACCCATATGTCTTTCGGAAGAGGAAGAAGGTAAGGCAAAGGAAACAAGAGAGGAAGAGGCAGAAGACAAAACAAAGGTGGAAGAAACAGTCCAACAAATGCTCAAGGAAGGGGCAGCAATCCAAATCAGTACCAAGGCCAAGGCGACAACCAGCAAAGTGGTCAACATCATGCTCAAGGACAAAGGTATGATAAATCCAATGTCCAATCTCACTATTGTAAAAAATATGGACATTATGCAAATGAATGTAGGAAGAAGCAACATGATATGGGAAATAGAAAAAATGCAAATTTTACTAGAGAAAATATCAGCCAAGATAAATTATTTTTAGCTTGTAATATGGCTGAGGAAAAGAGTGAAGATTTATGGTCTCTAGACTCTGGTTGCAGTAACCATATGACAGGAAACATAGCCATGTTTTCTATGTTAGATGAGAATGTGAAATCACAAGTCACACTAGGGACTGATAGTAAAGTTTCTGTTATGGGACAAGGAGATGTAAATGTTTTAACAATGGAAGGTGTAAAGAAATCCATAGCAGATGTTTATTATGTTCCTAGAATGAAGTGTAATCTCTTAAGTATTGGACAACTTGTTCAAAAGGGGTACAATGTATTTTTTGAAGATGATGTATGCACCATCATGAATAAACCACACAGCAAACAATGTATTGCTGAAGTGAAGATGACAAGGAACAGGATGTTCCCTCTCAGGATGAGAGCAGACTTGAAAAATGGAGAAGATATAGCAGCAGTGACACAGAGGCTTTCCAAAGCGAACCAAAAGATGACAATTGGTTGTGGCACTTGAGATTTGGACATCTCAACTTTGGAGGTCTTAAATTGTTGAATAGAAAAGGAATGGTAAGAGGTTTGCCATTGATAGAGAAACCGAACAGCCTTTGTGAAAGTTGTATCTTGGGGAAACAACACAGAGAAAGTTTTCCTTCCGGGAAAAGCATAAGGGCAAAGGCACCCTTGGAAATTGTCCACTCAGATTTATGTGGACCAATGCAAACTCCATCACTTGTTAGCAGCCATTACATGCTAACATTTATTGATGATTTTACTAGAAAAACTTGGGTTTACTTTTTGAAAAACAAAAGTGAAGTGTTTGAAAGATTTTGTAACTTCAAAGCACTTGTGGAAAACCAAATTGGGCTGCATATCAAATTCCTAAGGACTGATAGAGGAGGTGAGTATATCTCCAAATATTTTCTACGTTTTTGTAGAGAAAATGAGATTCATAAGCAGTTTACAACTAGATATACTCCTCAACAAAGTGGAGTTGTCGAAAGGAAGAATAGAACAATAATGGATATGGTAAGGAGTATGTTAAAGGCAAAGCATTTGCCTAATGATTAATGGGTTGAAGCTGTACATTGTGCAGTGTACATTCTAAATAGATGCCCTACAAAAGTAGTTATGAACAAAGTGCCGGAAGAGGCATGGAGTGGGACAAAGCAAGGAGTCACCCACATGAAATTTTTTGGATGTGTGGCTTATGCACACATTCTGGATCAACTAAGGAAGAAGTTGGACAACAAGGGGGAGAAATCTATTTTCATTGGATACAGTGAGGAATCCAAAGCTTCTAGGTTGTACAACCCATCCACCAAGAAGTTTATTGTGAGTAGAGATGTTCATTTATTGAAGAGGAAGCTTGGGATGGAAGCATAGAGAAAACAATGAATGTTAAACACTGTTTATCTCATGACGAAAATGATGATGATTTGGCTGAAATACATCCCCCAACAGCAGCACCAACACAAGGGCAACAAGAGACACCCTTGAGGAGAAATGAAAGTGCTTCTCCAAGCACACCGCAAGGAGGAAATTCAAGTGCTTCTTCAAGCACTTATACACCTAATGAAAGAGGTAAGAAGTTCAGAAATTTAAATGACATTTATGAACAAGAGGCAGCAAATGAAGGTATGAACTCTTTGTTTTCTTTATATTGTAATGTTGATGACCCTATCCACTTTGAAGAAGCTATTAAAGATAGGAAATGGATAGAAGCTATGGATAAGGAGATTAATGCCATAGAAAGAAACAAGACATGGGATTTAGTTGAACTCCCAAAAGGTAAAGATGTCATTGGAGTTAAACGGGTCTACAAGACCAAGAGTAATGCTGAAGGAAAAATAGAGAGACACAGAGCCAGACTTTTTGTCAAAGGGTATAAGCAGAAGCATGGGATAGACTATGAGGAAACTTTCGCACCGGTTGCTAGAATGGAAACCATGAGAGCAGTGTTGTCCATAGCAACACAAAACAAGTGGAAATTTTACCAAATGGACGTGAAGTCAGCATTCCTAAATGGAGTGTTAATGGAAGAGGTTTACATTGAACAACCTCTAGGCTACGAAAAGAAAGGCCAAGAGCACAAGGTGTGCAAATTGAAGAAAGCTCTTTATGGGCTAAAGCAAGCACCAAGAGCATGGTACAGTAGGATAGATTCCTATCTACTGGAAAATGGATTTGAAAAATGTGAGGGAGAACCCACCCTTTACATTAAAGAAAAAGATGGTAAAATGCTAATTGTGTTTTTATGTGTTGATGATGTTATTTTCACAGGTAATGATGATTACCTTATTGAAAATTTTAAAACAGTCATGAAAGAAGAATTTGAAATGACTGACATGGTTTTGTTGAGATACTTCTTAGGAATAGAAGTAGAACAAGATGAAAATGAGATTTTTATCTCACAAGAAAAATATGTTAATGAAGTGTTGGACAGATTTAATATGCAGGAGAGCAAAGCAGCAATCACTCCCACAGTGATGGGATTAAAATTCAGCAGAGAGGACAGCAGCAAGGATTTTGATCCTAGTTTGTACAAGAGCATAGTTGACAGCCTCATGTATTTTACTGCAACAAGGCCTGATATAATGCATGATGTTAGTTTGATTTCCAGATTCATGGAGAAGCCAAAAGAAGCACATTGGCAGACAGCGAAGAAAATTCTGAGGTATGTTAAAGGTACTAAAAGGTTTGGTATTTTATATACTACTTCAGAATGTTCAGATTTAATAGGATACACTGACAGTGATTGGGCTGGAAGTGTAGATGATCGGAAAAGCACTTCCGGTTATGTTTTTCACATGGGTTCAGGAGCCATTTCATGGGCTTCTAAAAAACAACCTATTGTAACATTGTCTACAGCAGAGGTAGAATATGTGGCAACTACAGCAGCAACGTGTCAAGAAATTTGGATGAGGAGGATGTTGAGAAGTTTGTGCCAAGAGAAAGCAAAAGGAACAGTGATTTTTTGTGACAATAACTCAGCTATTGCATTATCCAAGAATTCTGTGTTTCACAAGAGAATGAAACACATTGACACCAAGTTTCACTACATCAAGGAGCTTGTAAACAATGGAGAAATTGTTTTGGAACACTGCAGAACTCAGGAGCAGTTTGCAGACATTCTGACCAAGCCATTGGGGCAGAAGAGTTTTGAGTTTTTGAGGAAAAGTCTGGGTATGACTGATAACCCAGCAGTTGAAATTAAGGGGGAGTGTTGAAATGTTATTTTCAACTGCAATATTGTACAGTGGCCACCTTCCAATTCTATTTGGAAGGATGCTGACATTGGGCTACTTTCTTTTTAGGTGAACAGTAAATTTCAGTTCTTGTGTTTTGGTGCCATTCCTAAGTATTTGAAAAAACAGAGTGCTTTTTTTGTTATTCGGGGACAGACTCTGTATTTGGTAAAACAAAGTATTTTAATATAAAACATAGAGATATTTTGTTTTATGCACGGGAGGAGTTTGTTTTATCCCAGTGGTCCCCACTGGGATAAGTGTCTTGTTGATGTGGCGAGTTCCAATGCGTTGATCGCAATTGGAATGATTCATATGAACCACCGCCTTTTATTATGTTCCGATGGTATGGCCCAATGCGATCATCGCATCGGAAGTGTTTTTGTTATAATGGCCCGATTGCAATATGGTGTTCCAGACCTGATGATCAATATATGGCGGAGTTAAATTTGTTCATCACATCTGTTCCTCAATCGGCATCGGAGATTTTTGAATGGCCCATTTGCATTGTTATAAACCGGACCCGATCCATTTTATATGGCGGATTTCATAAAAGCTTTTCGCGTTACATTTGCTGCTCACGTTAGCAGGCCCTTGGCAGACGCGATATGGATTTATAGGGCCAATTCTATAATCCATCGCACGCACATAACCTTACGTCAACAACCAAGTTTTTGTTACGTGAAATCAATCTTTGCAATTCGTTTGAATCGTCTTTGAAGTCCAGCGGTGTTATGTTTATTTCATTGCACGAATGGAAGGGTTCATTGAAGGTTTGTATTAATGTTTTAATATAGCGCGATAAAGGTTTTATTTTAAAACCTTTGGTATTTCATGTTTTAACTTACATATGTTTTAACATATGTAATATAACATATGCGCAATATAAACCGTGGGTCCAACAGTTATTTTAAATAGATTTTGTTTTAAGTTTTTTAATATAGTTTTGTTTATTAAAAGGTGCTGTGGTATATAAAGTGCAAATAGGTCCGAAGTCTTTGTAATAGACAGTGAATGTTATTGTAAGCACAACAGTGCGGAAAATAAAAGTTTTTACACAGCAGTGTTATTTTTTGAAACAGTGGGAGACAGAGTGAAGTTTTTGAACTGTGTCCGAAGCAGTGTTATTTTGTAAATCCCTATGTGAGAGGAAGAATTTGTAACAGTTTGTTTTGTTAATGAATAGAAGTTTTAGCAGTGTGAAACTCTGTGTCCTGTGAGCAATTTTTTTATTCTCTGTGTTAAAGAAGAGAGTATTATTCTCTCTAGTTTGTTTTGGAATTTTCATAAATTCCAACACTATTGACAAATTCCAATTATCATCTTTCGTCCCCCTCACAAAATTGCCGGAAGAATTTTGTCTTCTGCAGTCATTAAAGGCCTTGGTATTAAAACAATGCACAAATATTAAGTCACTGCCGAAGTGCTTTGGTAATTTAACCAACCTCCACCACATCCAGCTGTCTGATTGGTGCTCATTGGAGAGCCTGCCAGATTCCTTTGGTAAATTAATTCATCTCCAATATCTTGATTTGGAGAATTGCACTAGTCTAACCATGTCAAGCGAAACAGTGGGAAATATAAGGACCCTTGAGTACATAAATCTCAATGGCTGCAGCAAAATTGATGTACTCCCTCCCCAAGTGGCACATCAGAGGTCGTTTGAACAGTTGCGCTTGGCAGGTACAAATTTAAAAGAATTACCAAGTGCAATGGGAGAGCTCAGCAATTTGGAAATTTTGGAAGTAGGAAGCTCTTCGCTGGACGGGCTGCCGCCTTCACTATGTGACTTATAGAACTTGAAAGAATTGAGTATATGGAGCTATGAATTGAAATGTTTGCCGGCTTCGCTGGGTGACTTGATGAGCTTGAACAGAGTGAGGATACTGTACTGCCCTGCTTTGGAATGTTTGCCAGCTTCTATTGGACGTTTGACTCAGTTGACTTTGTTGTGGGTGTATGGTTGTCCGTTGATATGCAAACTACCGTTTAAGGAGCAAGAGGTGATTGGAGAAAGAGAAACATTGAATGATTTGAACTCTTCCACTTATAACTACATACTTCCGCAACTTCAACAGTTATATCTCGCCTATGTAGGGATATCAGAGGTATCATTTGCTGAAAGGGTTTGCTCCAGCCTTCGAAATCTTGAAATAGAAAGCTGCAGTAGTCTCGTGGAGGTTGGAACATTGCCAAATACACACATAAATTTAACATTGTCAGGTTGTCATAATTTGAGTAGAATAGATAAGATTTGTGGTCTTGCACAACTTCAATATCTGGACATTAGGTGTTGCAGAGAATTGGAGGAGTTACCAGGTATTGAAACATTGGTAGCTTTGAGGGAGTTGAGAGCAAGTGGATGTGATAAGTTGAAGAGCGTTAGGGGATTGGGGCAACTTAAAAAGCTTGAAAAGTTATCGGTTTGTAGGTGTTCCGAATTGGAAGAGGCGGAAGGCATCCAACATTGCATGTCGTTGGTTAGTGTTGGTGTCGCAGGATCTCCCAAATTGCAGTGCGGTGCAGGGGTAATATTGGAGCAACTGCCACAAAGATGTTATGTCAATTTTTGTTCTGTCTGGTCTGATTAATAAATAGAGTGCTGTCCTTAGTTTTACAGACAACAGGGGGCTTTATCCATTACTTGACACTGATGGTATATAAATTTAAAATCATAGCGATGGGTGGAGTCTGGATATCCAAATATTTATGTGTTTTTCTTAGTTATATTAATGAATTGATTAATACTTTTCGCAAAGTACGCAATAGTGACAACATCCGCAAAGTTGCAATAATCATAATATTCGCAAATCAGTTAGTCTTTTCTATTTTGGGATTATGCTTGTTTTATGCAATTTGCAAAAGAACCATTTAAATTTTTTTATTTATCAATAATAAATAAATAAATTAAGAATTAAGAAAATCTTTGTTATATATATATATATATATATATATATTATTTTATATTTATTAATTAATATTTTAAAACAATAATATTTTCATATTTTCATATTATTTTCTTGTTTATATGTATTTTATTAATTAATTTAATTAATTTTTTTATATTAAAAAAATAGTAGATATAAATTAGTTCAAGAATATTTATAGATAATGTATTTAAATGATATTAATAACACCACAAAATATTTATAAATAATGCTTTTAAATTTAATGTATAATATAAGATTATATATGTGAATGATATTAATAAAGGGTAGTAAGTGATATTATATATTTGAAAGATATTAATAATATTAGCCTATATTTATCTTAACTCCAATTTATATTTGAATGATATTAATAATATTATTTTATATTTATCTTAACTCCTAATCTATTTAGAGGGATCAAATCTTTTTTTTTTCATTTTAAAAAAGGTTTACATTTGAAGAGACTTATCTCTCTCAATCCTAGATCTAGAATTAATATGGATCTAGATTGGTTTAACTTCCCTCTTTAAATAGGGTATATTCCCTATAAATATCATAAGTAGATGAAAGAGGTGAAGGGGACATAATGGTCGTGTCTAAGACTAATACTCAAATAAAGTGGAGAATTTAACAGATGATTTAATATCATCTTAATATCACCCTGACCTAGTGGATAGAGACACAAATTATCATTGATAAATAAATATAAAGTATTTTTTTTCTTAATGATTTGAAAAATAAAAAATAATGTTTTTTACCATTAAAAATCTAAAATGATTATTATTTAAACTTTTAAATTAATGGTATAATTTATGTGATCATTTTTAATTTTTAAAAAGTAATGAATGAAGAAAAACATAAAGGTGAAAGTAACAATATAATACAATTAATATAACATTTTTTTACCATTTTTGTAATTTTGAAAAAAAAAATATTAAAAAAAAAAACAATTTTTTTGTAATTTTGCAAAAGAAAAAAAAATAGGAAAGAAAATAACAGAAATATTTTATTATTAATTTTAATAACAATTATTACTTTGTAATATAAAAGGTACTATAATGATCTTTTAATCATTTTTGTAACTATGAAAGATATTATTGAAAAGATAATATAAATATTTCATTTCAAATTTTCATGAACATCGTTACATTGCAACATAAATAAGTATATGCAAAATTTTACAAAATTTTTAGAAGCAATTTAAGGTTTCTCAAAAAAAAAATTGTACTGGGTATGTTTATTTTGGGATTGATAGATGTTTCAATTTTATAACTAGTACAGTCATATAAATTAAATGGTTGGTAAATTTTGATAGACATCAATATGTGCAAATAACTCTTGGTGAGGGTTTTAATGGTGGTGAGTTTAGCAAGTGTTAAAAACTTCAAAACCTTAATCAATCAATACACAACATTTGTCTTGAGTCACAACTATGTTGTGCTTCCTTGTGCTTGAAGCAAAAAAAAAAAAAAAACATATAGGTTCTTAAAACATAACATCAAAATTATTTTATCTCAAAACTATGCACCTAAATCGGATTATTGAAGCCCAACCTAACTGTAGCCATTGCATTAATTCACCCCCAATTCTCCTCGTTCAAAGATAAACAACGAGTTGGAAGGTTAAAGATTTGTTTTACTCGAAGACTTCTAGATTTGAAAGGCCGCAACACTAATAAAGAACTGAACATCCTTTTGAGAAAATACGAAATCCAAGGGATTGGAAATTCATATAAATAATTTCCAAGTAAATATTGATTCAACTATAGTACTTGTGGCTTATCTCGCATTAATAATTTTTCATTCATTTATTTTATTTAAAATTTCATTTCAACTATGGCAAGTAGAGGTGAATGGTACAAATGAAAACTTACCAATAAGTATAGCTTGAATCTGTGTTCAATGACTAAAAGAATTCATTTATTTATTTTTATGTTGGCAGAATCGGTAGCTAGACAACCCTTGTACTTGTGTGACATAGGGTTGATTCCCGTTTGCTACCACTATAACCTCTAGGTGCAACTGCATAGCCCCCCTGTATGGTGCATGATTAAGTTGACGTTTGAACTCACGGCTTGCCTAATGGCACAAATGTCTTAACAATGCATTCGTTGACCAACATGACACACTCCTAGGGGATGGCTGAAAGCATTTATTGCCCTCCATGCATTTTTGAAATTAGCATGTGATTTATTAGGATGAGTATTACCATTAAAAAAAACATCAAACACCACATCACGTTTCAGAAGGAAAAGATAAAAACTTGGGCCAACCTCACAAATGAAAGGATTGACTATCATGAAGCCAGAGCTGAAGAATAACAACAATAAAAAAGATCACCATCACATCCAAGAAGCCAAAGGAAAAATGAAATTTGCCTCATAGATGAATAGTCTATGATAAAGGAAAAGGTGGAGTCTTGTGGGAGTTCAGGAATAACATTAAGGATCCAATAATTCATATTTTCATTAAATGTATTGGGCCTAGGCATAAAGCCTAACAAGGGTATGGGCATACTAATTGTAATGAATGTGTAGGTTAGGTGGTGATATATACACAAACTATAATTCATATGGTATGGTATGTTTGCACTAATAGGAACTCCCCTTTTGCAATCGATTTTGACATCATGTCCTTGTCACCAACATAACCCAATGAATTTTGAGCACCTATTCAACAAGGTTTTCATGTTGTTGGAGTGAGGTTGTTAATTTCCCCTTCCAATTCCAAAATATACACACCTATTGGCATAATTAGAGGTAGGAAATTTTTTATACCTTGGCTTACAACAAAAATAATTGGGTGGATACATGAATTTGCTTCCCAAATTTATCACAATGGAAATGCACACTGTGAACTTTAGGAATATGGAAAATATTAAAAATTTAAATAGCTTTAGCTTTTGCTCACGATCCACGAAGTGGATTGTCTCATGCACATTGAATCCAAATATATTTTATTCATGTAAATATAATCGTAAATTATTGTGGATATTCTACAAGACAATTTTTCATAAAAAATCCACTAAAATATCTTAGAAAATCCAAAAATCTACATTATGAGGGTTTATTTCTCCCAATATTATTGGATATGTTAATGATTGTTTATTACATATACATGCAACTTATGATTATGAAAAAAATATAGAACAATGAAATAAAACTCAAAAACCATAAATTAGCACAAGATATAACGTGGAAAACCCTTTGAGAGAAAACCTAGTTGGAAGGTGATGCTTCTTTGCTCTATTTCTCTAAATGGAAAATGGATGCAAGTATAAAGAAGTGAGGCCTATGGCCCATGAGCCGCTATAGTGCAAAAAAACTATTTTTTTTATTTCTCCCTATTCACTCTTAACTACTCTACTGATTTATGGAATGAAATGCACTCGAATAGAATGAAACCCCTTTTCCTCATACTGGTGCAATTATAGAAAAACACAACAATGTACTAGTGGTTAGGTTTGACTCCCTCAACTTTTAAATAGAGTTACAATACTGAATCTTCTAGATAATTCTTCATTATGATCATGTAGCTAGCCCCTTTTCCATGAATAATGGGGTTGACATGGCTTCCTCTCAAATCATGTTGGTCAAAACATGAAGGTCAACTTTTGGGTGCCGTAAATTTTGCATATGGATCATTATTGAGACTATGATTATGTTGTTGGTAAGTTATCTATGTCAAGAGTAGAAATAGGGGTTGTGTACTTAAGTGGAAAATATTTAACTCAAAAAATTTCCATTTGATGCCTCAAGATGCTTCCAAAAGGTTTCAAACCCCAATTCGTGAAAGTAGCACCCATTGCAAAAAATGGTCTTGTTAGCTAATTCCTCCAATTTTTCCACTTTGAAAATATCAAGATGGATGAAAAATAATATAATGATCCAATCTAGATCAACCTCCAAATTTCGGGAGGCTTTTGGTCCCCAAAAGCTTCGACTGAATAAGGTGAGGAAATTTTTTCTCTACCTTCTCTCAGGTGTACCATTTAGCTTTTCATAAAATTTGTCCTTTCAACCCAATCTTCCAGAGGTCATGTTACCCCTCCCTTGTATTCATGGACCTCTTCCAAAAAATGGTATCTTTTGTCAACTCTACTTAAGCATCTAGTGCCAAATGCTATAAATCTAGCATGGAAGGCTCATAGAGTTTCATATTCTATCCATTCAAAATTTTCTGACTTGAAATATGGTCATTATCAACATGATCTTGACTGACCTAAATATTTTGAATTATTTCCCAAATATTTTTAGCATATGTAAATGGACCTATATTGAATTTCACATAATCTAGCAAGGCACTTAGAATTATACTCATGTCCTCTAAGTTTTAGCTTCTTGATTTTTCATTGGATGTATTTCCATCAACAATTGAAAACCATATATCACATACAATAGCTTGCAAATAGGCTTTCATTCTAAATTTACAGAATGCAACATTTGATTTAGTGGAAAGAGGAATTGGACGTCCAACCTGTTTCTCTTCATCCGTGGTAATATGATCTAAAACTTTTTCAATACCTAGAACCTCCTTTGATTCCTTTGTATACTTGGCAGCTTGCTTCTTTGATTTTCCTATCTCTCCACTCTAAGATCTGCCTTCTAGCTATTAAGCTGCTATTGAAGGAATTAACTTTGATACCAATTGTTGGAAATATTGAGATGGGGTGAATCAATATTTCTTATCAACTAGGGGTGAACACATGAAGATGGGTTACACTTTTGGGCCAAATGTGGCGATGAAACTTAAATTTTTTCTCTTTTATCGAATTGGTTCCCTCAAAATTCATATAAGCGTTGTGAATTTTGATTCAGAGTAAAAAATACAATATGTGGAGAATTATGTTGTTTTCCTAATGACATTTTTTCCAAAAAGTTTGTGTTGTATATTCTCTCAATTTTTCATTAAATGCAATACTTGTCCATGCAAATTTTTGCACATCTTAAAAGGTATGTGTGTGTTCACGTAACATAACTTAGTATAAAACATGTAATTTTTAATATATATATATATATATGTGTGTGTGTGTGTGTGTGTGTGTGTGTGTGTGTGTGAGCATTATCTACAGAGAGAGAGCAAAGTTTTTCATATTAAAAATTTATTTTTTATGCAAAATGATACTTTTGATTAATTTTTGAAGTTGACAAAGTAATATTTCAATTGCATTTTCCATACACATGTGTTTGTGTAAGTTTTTTTTTCAAATATTTAAATAAATTGAAAAAACAAGAGTACCCTTTTGAAGAGGAATTGTAAACGAAGAGAGTGGTATTTTTTGAATTTTTTTGTTGTTGTGTATATTTTATGATATTGATTTTTTATTCAACCTCTATAAAACTATTCAAAAAAACTTCAAGCATTATGTTTAAAATAAATTGTATGAAAAATATCATATGAATTCGAAAATATCAATCTCATATGCCATTAGATAGAAGATTCCTTCATGAATCCAACATGATAAACTCTGCCACCTATGTACATTTTTTTCCCTAATTCCGCTAGGGTACAAAATGGTGTTACAGGAAATTTTGCAGAAGGGGAGTTGATATTGTGGATTTTAGGACTTTGGAGGCTCGATCGAGCCATTTACGTGGTTAACGAGAGCTTCATTAAGCTCTGTAAAAAAAATTGTGAAACACATAATTTAGAATTTAGAATGAATAAGGATTTTAAATTTAAATTTTTACCACATTTTAAAATTCCAAATTTTAATATATTTTTTGTTATAATGTCATGTAGAAGCCCTACTAAATTTAATATTAATATTTAAAAAGTATTCTTATTATTAATAAATTAAATTATGAAATCTAATATTAATATTTAAAAATATATATATATATTATGTTTTTCTAATGTTAATATTAAATTTATTAATTTTGCATTAATATAATATTACTAACTTTAATATAATATAAAATTTGCTAGATTATAATATATACTAGCACAACCACATAAATAAATATAGTTCATATACGTCATAGGCGTCAAAAAAAGATTCATTAACACAAAAATAGTCATACAAGTTGACTCAATATGTTATTTTATTCAACCTATTTTTTTTTATAAATCTAAAATAATAAAATATGTAATATTTTTAAAATCCTAAAGTAATCATAACCTAAAGCTACCTAAAGAAATAAAATCTATAGAGTTTCCATTGGAAGGCGTGAAGCACTCTATGTATCTTTGATAGGTACCTGGAACTTTAATATTTTGGAAAATTTTGTAGAAAATCTAACAATAGGATTCAATCTGATCTTATAATCTACTAAAATAAAATACTGAATCCTTCTACAATTTGCGGAAACAAACATGATTGCACAATCACATAACAAGTAAGAGAAAGACATTATCAATCGCACAACACATGATTTATTTAGGGAAGCCAACTACTTAAAACCATGCTATCTGTATATTGCATATGGTTAATATCATGAAGCAATACAATGCTTTTATCTCACTGAGAAAACTCTGCACGCTCCTAACTATCTCACTCTGATCCTACTTGAATTTGGCTTGCAATATAAGAAAAATTGGTCCAATAATTAACCTTTTGGTTGCCTTTACCTGCCTAGCCTTCCTTACGGATTCTTGGGCTAATTGAGCCCTTATTACTTAGGAAAATCCCAATTAATGATTTTTAAATACATCTAAGGATTCTCGATGACCTCATGTATGACATGTACAATTTTATAATAATACAACTGATAGTTATCTTCCCTTTAATCCATGTCTCAACTCAACCTTCCTTATAACTAACATGAAACAACTATTTATAGCGAATTATCAGTTTTCTGATTGATCACTACATGTGAATTAAATCATATTTTATTCACTGGACCTATCTCTAGCTCATCTCTCAGTTAGAACTAGTTAAACTATTTTTAACTCAAACAATTGAGTTAACTAAATACAACTCACAAATAACTGCAACTAGACCCCCTAAAAATATTCAAGTACTCTACATGCCTCCTCTTTGACCCTCAACTCAAATTTACCAAGCTAACTAATTCTTCCTGACTCAGTTAACTAATACAAGTTGTCATGTGATGGAATTACAATTTTTACTTCCAATTTAATTAAGGGAAAATTAAATTAGAATCCCCCTATGGTGCCATTTATGGTTTCCATTTTCATTGTTTCTTGTTTCCAATTTCAACAAATTTTAGATAATATTTCCATGGAAAATTATCATTTTTGCTCGAGGGGAATGTACAACACACAATTGAAATATTGCATTTTAAATATGTATTATATAAATAAAATAAAAAAATTGTTGTGCAACATAAAATAAATAAATAAATATATATATATATATATATATATATATATATATATATATATATATTAATTATGAAAGTATTTTAATTTTTTTGATATATATAGAAGAGAGAGAGTGTGGGAGAAAAGGGTAAGAGAGAGGGGGGCACAAAGATGGAGAGAGGGAGAGGAGGAGAGATTATAGGAGAAAGAGAGGGATCTCAAGAGATGGAGTTAGAGGAAACTATAGGGAAGGAATAAGTTCAAGACATATAGAGATAGAAAGGTGGAGAGAGAGGGGGGAGTTATATGGGAGAGATGGGGAGAGAGTGTGTATGTTTGGGGTGATATAGAAATAAAAAGAAGGAGAGATAGAGAGAAGGGGGAGAGATAATGAGAGATGGAGGGAGATAGTCAATAGAGTTGTAGGATGAAGCTCTCTCTCTCTCTCTCTCTCTCTCTCTCTCTCTCTCTCTCTCTCTCTCGAGAAGTGACGATATGGAGAGATAGAGGGAGGTGGGAGAGAAAGGAATAAAGATATTACTTGAGAGGGAGGGAGAGAGAGAAATGGAGTTGGATGGGGATAGAGAGGGAGGTAATAATAAAGAAATATAGAGAGAGAAAGGTGGAGAGAGGGAGAGAGGGAGATAGGGAGTGACAAGGGAGATGGAGAGAGAGGGAGAGAGGAGAGTAGGAGGGTGTTGAATTTTGCAACAAGAAATAGTGAAATTGGTATCCAGAAGCAACATGATAGAACCTACACTAAGTGTGGGACCAGGAGGTCCAAGCAGCACCTACACTAAGTGTGGGGCTAGGAGGTCCAAGCAGCACCTACATTGGTGTGGGCTAAATTTAGGTGCATGTCTATTTTTAGTTATCCCTTAATTAGAATGGACAATAAACTGTAATCTATTCTCAATAATAACTTGTAATATTTAACTGAGTGTGATAAACTCAGTTAGCTAGTGGATTTCGAGTTAGAGGTAGTTAGTGGGGCATTCAGAGTAATTCTAGTTGTAACAACATTCGAAGTGCAGTGGTGGATTAGTTAATTCATGTTGTAAATCAATTTAACTTAGTTAAGTGAGTTAAAGTCAGTGGTGCTAGTTGTAACTGCAGATACACTAGTGAGAGATCTAGTTAATTAAATATTATTTAATTCACATGCAGTGATCTCACATGAGACTTATGTTTTACTATTATTAGCTGCATGCATTTTAGTTCTAGTAGCGACCCAGTTGAGATGTAGGTGAAAGGTAAGTGTAACTATCAGTTGTGATATTAGCTGACTACCTAGTTGTAGTTAAAACACCGAAGGATGCCCATGATACTCAGTACAGTTGAGGAAGGCTGAAATTCCTTGAGATTAGGGATTGCATTCATTAGGGATTGTGTGCACAAGGCAGGTTGAAGACAGGCTAAGAATTGGATGTGTATTGGCCAGATTTTGTCTGGATCAGTGTGAGACAATTAGCTGAATACAGGAGGATTATTGTTAGAAGAATTGTATGTAATTGTTTCATGATTCCTTGTGGAATATACAATATATGATAGAGGGGTTTTGAGCAGCAAGATTTCCTCGAGAAATTATATGTGTTATGTGTGATTGATCTTTCTTTATGTTCATGTGATTGACGATTGTGTTTTTTATTCCGCAAAATATTTGTAGAAGCGATTCAATATTTAAATTTAGTACATTATTAGATCGGGTGAATCCAAGATATATATATGCTTGTTGTATAATTTCTACATGGTATCAGAGCTGTGTTATAAATTTTCTACATGGTATGAGAGTAGGAATTATTTGAGTGTGCACGTTTGTAGAGAATATCTGAAAATTTTGATGCAAAATTTTCAAAAAAAATAGTATATATTAATTCCTTGCGAAAAAATACCCAAATTGAAAAAAAAATCAGTCAAATCAGAGCTCGGATGAGGGAGATATCGTCGATTTAAAATCATCTCTTTTGTTAGAAAATTTTACGATGGCGGGACAATTACAATATGCGCGAGTAAGAAAAGGGAAGTATGAGAAAGCCATGCAATTTTCCGTTGAGAGGGAGCTTGATTTGCATGCAAGTGAGGAACTATTGGTTCCCATTAGCGGAATTTTGAGGTCTAAAATGGACCTCCTAAGAAAAATGTACAACCAAAATAAACTTTATAAGAACCAATAGGATTAAAGATGATGATGTCAACCATGGGGGATTATTCACCATTTTTTAAGTAAAAGGGTGAAAATTTTAAAAATAATAAAATAATAAAACTAATTTTTCAACTCGTATTTTCAACTTATCTCCCAAATGTTTTACTCAAATTTCGAGTGCAAGTACCCGTTGGATGAAAAATTTAATTCCTCATCCAAGGAGTACCCATGTTGCATACTTTTGATGGACCCTGCAATACGAAAAATTAGAAATACATGAAAAAGCGTGATTGCAATCACATTTTTCGTGTAGCAAGATCCATGAAAAGTATGCAGCATGGGTACTCCTTGGTGGAGGACTTAAATTTTTCATCCAACGAGTACTCCCTCTTGACATTTGAGTAAACACTTTGGGAGATAAGTTGAAAATAGGAGTTGAAAAAGTAGTTTTTTCTTTCTTCCCTCTAAAATTTGATGATGTCATCAAATATTAATTTATTATTTCTATTATTAGTTTATAATTTCCTTAGGAGGCCCATTTTAGACCTCAAAATTCCCCTAATAAAAGGATGAACCTCAGGATGTGGAGAAACCGCAAGATGAGGATCATGGAGTGGCAGAAAACACTCATGCAGAGAAATTTCAAGCCAGATGGCAGAGGGAGTGCATGCAGCTATACCTCTAGGTGTGAGGTGGGATGACATACATGATTAATCCCAAGAAGAAATTTGGGTAGGACCCTAGAGATGGTGCGTCTCATGGATCAAACATGGCTACG
This sequence comes from Pinus albicaulis, assembly GCA_034641835.2. Lineage (NCBI taxonomy): Eukaryota > Viridiplantae > Streptophyta > Pinopsida > Pinales > Pinaceae > Pinus > Pinus albicaulis. Next base: position 1,626,644,665 of record CM076570.1, read on the forward strand.
AGGAGACCAAAGTACAACAATAGCAGGATCAGTTAGATTGATGCAGTCAGATGTCAGGAGGACATGAAATAAAAGTGACAGTGTCGGATACTAGAGCGCAGAGCAGAGTTGGAAACAGTGTAGAGTGCATGGATGCAAATGTCAACAACACAGAGAATCCAGTAAACATGTGTAGTAGGTACTAGCAGTCATAAGACTTTGATGATAGATGCATTTTATTGATTCAGTTGTTTGGAGGCTACTCAGTTTCGGATTTTTTTCATGTGCGAGAAACACTAGAGAAGTGTTGCATGTCGCGTGCAAGGGTTGCATGTCGCATGCAAGGAAATTCCTTTCTTGTTGAGAGGGAGTGTTGAAGTTTGCAACAAGAAACAATGAAATTGGCATCCGTGTAGGAATTTATAGGGTAAGTTCCTTAGATCAAACACCAAAGGTCACTGATCACAAATAGATCACAAATCAATACACTGGTATATCACATGGTTAAAACCCTCGAAGAGGGAAACAGTCCACGACCTGAGCCAACGCGGCCACTTCAGGAAATTTATTAATATAAAAAGAAAGTTTACATATGTTTCTCTCATAAACAGTTACCAGACAAATGACCCTCCATGCTCTTTAAATAGAGATCATGGACCAATCGGGTGCTAAGCCATGGATCAAGTGTTGTTAATATCTAGGAGAGAGTGAACCGTTGGATCACTACAAATCATGCCTGTCGGATTATAAGTTACAAATGTACATAGTAAAGAAACACAATTTACCTAACTCTACACTAGACCAAGTTATACTTAACTATTTCCTATGTGTCGAAATATCCTAACATCCCCACTTAAGAAAAAAATGGGATAGGATTGAAGGATTTACAAAGGTGACACAAAAGGAGCCTATTTCCTATGTGTCAAAATATCCTAACATCTCCCCTTAAGAAAAAATTGGGATAGGATTGAAGGATTTACAAAGGTGACACAATAGGAGAAGGAAGGAGGGATTAGAGCCTATCCCCCCTTAAAGTTAACTTTCCTGAACTCCAAGCATGGATCGAATTTTGGTAAACTTCGCTTCTATGAGAGCCTTTGTAAAGATATTAGCAACTTGATCATTGGTTGAAAAATATTGTACTTCAAGAACACGATCATGAATGAGTTTTCTGATGAAGTGTATATGAAGCTCAATGTGTTTCATACGCTGATGCTGAACTGGATCTTTGCATAGCTAAATTTCACTCTGATTATCACACCAAAGTGTAGTTGGATGCTGCCAATGAAGACCAAATTCAGACAGGATCTAATGAAGCCACATGGCTTCTTTGTTGGCTTCAACGGCACAACGATACTCTGCTTCTACTGAAGAGAGAGAGATAGCACTTTGCTTCTTACAAGACCAAGTAATAGGTCCTGAACCAAGAGTGAATACATATCCTGCAATATACTTTCAATCATCAAGGTCGCCATCCCAATCAGAATCAGTGAAACCAATAAAAAATGGAGATGATCCTACACTGTAATGAATATTTAGCTGAACTATAGCTCAAATATATCGAAGTATTATTTTAGCTACTTCCCAGTGACTTTCATGAGGTTGGTGCATAAACTGAGCGACAAGACCAATGACAAAGGAAAGGTCAGGACGAATATGGGTTAGATACATACGTTTACCAACAAGTTGACGGTATAAGGTAGCATCAACTTCAGGGGTAGTACAAGTGACTGAAAGATTGAATCCAAAATGGAAGGGAGAAGGGGTTGGATTAGAGTCTTCCATGTGAAAGTGGCATAGAAAATCACAGACATACTTGGATTGAGAAAGGGTAATACCTTCTTTGGATTGCAAGACTTGAAGACCAAGGATATAATGAAAGTGTCCTAAGTCTATCATTTCAAAATTATTTTTGAGACTAGAATTCACATGGTTTATATGGTTGGGATCACTACCAGTAAGGATAAGATCATCAACATAAAGAACAAGGATGGTGAAGGACTTACCCACTTTCTTAGTGTAGATAGTGTTGTCAGAATGACACATAGAAAAGCCATTATCTAATAGAAATTTATCCATTTTGGCATACCAATCTCGAGGAGCTTGTTTGAGACCATAGAGAGACTTCCTAAGGTCACAAACAAGGCTAGAGTCGTTTTGGATAAATCTAGGGGGTTATTCCATGTAGATTTCTTCATGCAAATCTCCATGTAAGAAGGCAGATTTAACATCCATATGATGGAATTCCCATTTAAAAGAGGAAGCAAGGGAAAGAACAAGGCAAATAGAATTCATTTTGGCAACAGGGGAGAAGGTTTTAGTATAGTCAATGCCTTCAACTTGTGAAAATCCTTTAGCAACAAGATGAGCTTTATGTCTATCCACTTTTCCATCTAGTCCAAACTTTGTTTCGTAAACCCATCTGCATCTAACAAGTTTTCTTCCTTTTGGAAGAGGAACAAGATCCCAAGTATCATTTGCCAATAAGGAAAGATATTCTTCATTCATAGTTTCATCCCAATCTAGATGACCGGAAGCTTCTTCAAAGGTTTCTAGATCAGAATTTTCTGGAACTTGAGCCAAGAAGGAAGAGGCTCTTTTGAACTGAGAACATGTACGTCATCGATCTGTAGGTACACCTGCAAGAGAACCTGCTGCATCCTAGGTAGAGCAGACCCATCTTGGAAGCTATGGACTGGAAGGAACATCTTTAGGTGGTGGAGGAGGATTGTCATCCTTGCTGTCATCATCTGAACTAGAAGGAATGCTATAAAAAATAGAAGAGATAGAGAGAGATGGCACATATGCCGAATCAGGCTCGCAGGCCAAAGGTGGCACACCTGCTGAACTAGGCTCATAGGCCAATATATTTTCATGACATTTTACATCTCTTCTAATGATTATATTTTTGGTTTTTGGTTGAAGAAGTCTATATCCTTTGACATCTTTAGAATATCCAACAAAAATTCATTTTTCACTCTTAGGTTCTAAGGCTTTATGTTTCGTATATGGAATATGGGCCCAAGCATCACTTCCAAAAACACAAAAGTGACTTACATCTGGTTTGATTGAGCTCTAGGCTTCTTCTAGAGTTACATTCCTTAAAACCTTAGTATGAGTGTGCTTTACTATGTAATTTTCACAGTTAATTTCTTCTGCCCAAAAATTGAGACTAGGTCATTTAGATTGAAGCATACAATTAGCCATTTCTTTTAAGGTGTGATTCTTCCTTTTAGCTACACCATTTTGTTGTGGAGTATATGGAATAGTATGTTGCAATTGAATTCCATGCTCAGTGCAAAAGTTGATTAATTTGTTGTTAACATATTATCCTCCATTGTCTGATCTTAACTTAAGAATTTTATGTCCAAATTGTTTCTCAACAAAGGCCTTAAAGGCCAACAACATGTTAAAAAATTCACTCTTGAATTTTAAGAAGTATACCCAAGTGCGCCTGGAAAAATCATCAATGAAAGTTAAGAAGTAATTGCAACAAGAGAAAGAAACAACAGGAAGTGGACCACATACATCATTGTGCACAAGCTGCAAAGGGGCTGAAGCGTGCCAAGAGGCGCATTTGTCAAAACTATCTGGATGATTTTTTACGAGTACACATCTGGAGCAAACACCATCTCGGCAATATACCATAGGAAGACCTGTCACCATATTTTATTTACATAGAGTTTGAAGAGAGCGATATTTTAAGTGACCAAATCGCCTATGCCAAAGTTTGATCACTTCATCATTATGAGCAACAAAAACAGAGGGAAGACATGATGACCCAAAGTTTTCAAAACTATACAACCATGTGGAATCATCAGTAATGCCATTAGCTAAAATATGTCTAGGATCTTTAAGGTCCTTTATTTACAACATCATGACGTGAGAAATCTACTATTTTCCCTTCACCTGAATGAGTTATCTGATAAACAAATAGAAGGTTGCATGACAAGGTAGGAATACATAGTACATCATTAAATTGGCCATTATCTAGATGAATGGTTCCAAATCCTACAACACTAAGAGATATATCATCACCAACATAAATATGTTTGGGGTTACAATCATTTAAAGAAGAAAACATGGCTTTATTTTTGGCCATGTGGTAAGAAGCTCCATAATAAATGAGCCACTAATGAGAATGAGAAGAAGAAGATACATTTAACGCATAACCTTATGCTTGACAACCACAAGCAAAAAGTGCCATTCCTAAAGATGAAGTTGAAGAGGTCTCCAAACTGATGTGGTGCTTCTTCATTGCTGCTTCCAAGGCTTCCTTCTTCTTAAATATTTTGGACTCTACATGGCCATCACGATTACAAAATTTGCAATGTCTATTTTCTTTCTTCCCTTTGTTTTTAGTTGCCTTATCATTTTGGTGAGTTGATTTTTCAGTTTGCGGTTGAAATTGCTTAGGACCCTTGTTTGGTTTAGGACCATACTTTTTAGGATACTACTTCTTGGGATTATTTTGGTATGGTTGTTGTTGGGCTACTAAGGCTTTCTTAGAAGCATTTCCAGAGGTGATAAGACCAAGGTGTAAGAGTTTTTCTTGTTCTATTATCAAAGAATCACAAAAGGAATCAAAAGAGGGGTTCTTGTAGGCTATTCCTTGAGAAATGATGACTTCTCTAGTGGAATGGAAGGTGGAAACAAATACAGAGTATGTAGCACCAAGCTTAGCAAGAATGGAAAAGATGAGGCTACCATCTTCCTTTTTTACCTTACAACCTTCTAAAAGAAGTCTAAGGGTCTTGAATTTGGACAACAAATCTTCAATAGAGGAGAAATTATTGGGGTCCAAAGTAAGGAACTCATTTTCAAGCTGGTGGGCCTTGATTTGATTTTGAATGCCAAAAATATTATTTAGCTTTTTTAGGGCTTCATCAGGGGTGTCAATTTCAAGGATATGAAATCGAAGATCTTGAGCAATGGACATTCCTATCAACCCTCGTGGTTGATATTGTTTATTTTCCCATTTAGAGGATTTATCTTTATCAGTAGGTTTATTTTCTTGTAATGTGGCTATTCTATATATAAAACCATTTACTTCTAAGTAAATCTACCATGTGAGGTAACCATTGGAAATAATTGGTGCTGTTAAGAATAACTGGGAAAGCACTTTCCATTTAAAAAAAAAAATTGAAGCTAAAAAGAGCTAAAGCTAGCTTTTCCAATGGAAAGATCTCGAAAAATTAGGCTGATTAAAAAAAAACGGCTGGAAAAACGACTTTCAGATGAAGAAGTTATGCCTTTTTGAAAAAAACAGTTTAAGATGCCGAATAGTTACGAGAATGGTTTGAAATTTTATGATGAAGTTTGACTTTAAAAAAAAATCACACCCCCCCCCCCCCCCCCCCCCCCCTTAAAATTTTTTTTTTTACAAAAGAAGGTTGAGCAAGAGAATTGAACCCATGACCTCTATTCTCATAAACTAACTTAAAAGGATTCTGTAATTGTTTGAAAGGGGTTTTTTTTTTTTACTCTTCGGTGTGCATGTTTTTTCCTACGAAAAAAACACAAAATTTGTGCAAAAAAAAAAGCAAAATGTTAGATTTTCGGTTAGCCTTACCAACAACTATGCTTTTTTACACTATTTCTTATTTCCCGAGATCGCACAAAGACGCGAAAAAAAAGCATACGTAGCAAAAGAAAACTTTGTTCTTCATGTTTCTGATTTGTTGAGATCGCACACAGTGCAGAGAAAAGAGCATACACAGTAAAAAGGGTATAGATCTGACAAGTAAATAAAAACTATAAGCCGAAATAAATAGACGGAACCGAAATAAGCATAACTATTTTTTTTTGTTTTTTGTAAGTTTAGCAGTGCCTTTCCATTTTTCTATTTATCAAAAAATAAGCAGGCGTACATATCAAAAGGTGATTGCCTCAACTTGCCCGAAGGAAACCAGGTCTGTTGGCCATCTTAACAAGTTATAAGCCATCCAATATTGAATTTTTTTTTCCTCCTATAAACTATTACCTTCATACTATTATATCTACCAAAGTCTGACGGAAAACTGTAAATATAAATGCAATCTGCTAAAAACATGAAACAACAAAAATGTGAAACAGTAATTTAGTCATCCAAGGATTCAACCGGTGCAGGGTCTTTGACACTGGACCCCGGCATGTCTACTTGGTGCATCGTTTGAAGTTGCCTCTCAATTCTTCCCAGTCGTGATGTTGCATGATGTTGAGATACCTATATGTCTTGAAGTTCCTTTTTAATATCCTGCAGAACTGAAACCACCTGTGAAACGACATGTGCGTCTCCTCCCACTTCTTGAAGGCTCGTGACAACCTTTGCCATAACACACTTAAAAGTCTAATAATTTTGAATAGACTGGTGGAAAAGGGATAATCTTCCTCTAGTATTCCCTAGATCAATAATGAAGTCTATTTCATCTTCCTATATTTCTATATCTTCCTCTTTTTGCCCACTTTCTCTCTCCCATCCCTGAATGAGATTGTGGACTTGAGGGGGATTACCTTAACAAATATAACTGCAAAAGGGATACTTTATACCTCCAGATCTAAACTAACATAACTTGGGCAACCAGAAACCTTTTTGCATGAAACGAAATGGGTTCCTCACTATAACAGATGCTCCGGACACAACGGAGCAGTTCTCAAAGCCAAATTTTTTTTAGAAATGGTGGATCTAAAAGACAACAGTTGCATGCAGTCAAATCGGCTTCGGATTTTGATCAACAAAATATGCGGCCCTCAACCTGGCTCTGATACCATGTAGGAATTTACAGGGTAAGTTTCTTAGATCAAACACCAAAGGTCATCGCTCACAAATAGATCACAAATCAGTACACCAGTATATCATGTGGTTAAAACCCTCAAAGAGGGAAACATTCCACGACCTAATCCAATGCGGCCACTTCAGGCAATTTATTAATATAAAAATAAAGTTTACATATGTTTCTCTCATAAATAGTTACCGGAAAAATGACCATCCATGCTCTTTAAATAGAGATCATGGACCAATCGGGTGTCAAGCCATAGATCAAGTGTCGTTAATACCGAGGAGAGAGTGAACCGTCGGATCACTACAAATCTTGACCGTTAGATTATAAGTTATAAATGTACATAGTAAAGAAACACACCTTACCTAACTCTACACTAGACCAAGTTATACTTACATATTTCCTATGTGTCGGAATATCCTAACATCACCCCTTAAGAAAAACTTGGGATAGGATTGAAGGATTTAAAAATGTGACACAAAAGGATCCTATTTCCTATGTGTCGAAATATCCTAACAATCCGGAAGCAACATGACAACACCTACACTAAGTGTGGGACCAGGAAGTCCAAGCAGCACCTACATTGGTGTGGGCTAAATTTAGGTGCATGTCTATTTTTAGTTATTTATTAATTAGAATGGACAATAAAATATAATCGATTCTCAATGATAACTTGTAATAGTTAACTGAGTGTGATAAAATCAGTTAGCTAGTGGATTTCGAGTTAGAGGTAGTTGTTGGGGCATGTAGATTAATTCTAGTTGTAACAGAGTTTGAAGTGCAGTGGTACATTAGTTAATGTGTTGTAAATCATTTTAACTCAGTTAAGTGAGTTAAAGTCAATTGTGCTAGGTGTACCTGCAAATACACTAGTGAGAGATCAAGTGAACTAAATATTATTTAATTCACATGCAATGATCTCACATGCAACTGATGTTTTACTATTATTAGTTGCATGCATGTCAGTTCCAGTGGAGACCTAGTTGAGATGTAGGTGAAAGGGAAGTGTAACTATCGGTTGTGATATTAGCTGACTGCCTAGATGCAGTTAAAACACCACAAGATGCCCATGATACTCAGCGAAGTTGAGGAAGGTTGAAATTCCTTGAGATTAGGGATTGCATTCATCAGGGATTGCGTGAGAAAGACAGGCTAAAGAAAGGCTGAGAATTGGCTGTGTATTGGCTGGATTTTGTTTGGATTAGTGTGAGACAATTAGATGAACACATGAGGATTCTTGTGAGAAGAATTTTATGTAATTATTTCATATTTCCTTATGGAATATACAATATATGATAAAGGGGTTTTGAGCAGCAAGCTTTCCCTGGGAAATTATATTTTTTGTGTGTGATTGATCTTTCTTCATGTTCATGTGATTAGCAATTGTGTTTTTAATTCTGCAAAATATTTGTAGAAGCGATTCAGTATTTAACTTTAGTACATTGTTAGATCGGGTAAATCCAAGATATACATGAATGTTGTATAATTTCTACATGGTATCAGAACTGTGTTATAAATCTTCTACAGAGGGAAAAGAGATAGAAGGGGAGATAAAGCGAAAGGAATGGGAAGAGAGAGAGAGAGAGAGAGAGATATAAGGAGAGGGAGAGAGAGAGAGAAGGACGAATATATAGATAGATATGGAGAAAAATGTGTATGTTTGCAGGGTGATATAGAGAGATGAAGAAGGAGAGATAGAGGGAGATAGAGATATAAATGGATGGGGGAGAGAGGGGAGAAGAGAGAGATAGAGGGAGGGAGAGATAGATAGATAGATATGAAGATATAGAACATGTGTTTCTATTGGGGTGATATAGAGGGATATATCAGTATAGATGGAGGGGCGAGAGAAAGGGAAGAAAGATTCTTGCACTATATGCATTGATTTTAGTGTACAGATGTTGGTTTTTAATCCTAATTTATTTCTTACATTAGATGCATTGAATTTTGTGTAGATGTTGATTTATAATTCTATTTCAATGCTTTCATTAGATGCATTAATTTCATTAACGATGTTAATTTATAATCTTGTTTTATTGAGCTTGCATTAGATGCATTGATTTCAATGTAAATGTTGATTCCTAATCCTATTTGATTGCTAGCATTAGATGCATTAATTTTAGTGGAAATGTTGATTTATAATCCTATTTGATTGCTTCCAACATTATATGCATTGATTTCAGTGAAGGTGTTGATTTATGATTTGATGTAACTAGATGTATGGTGTACATTAATTTCAAGGTAATTAATTTGAACATTGAGCATTGATTTTAGTGTAAGCACAAAACAATTATTGACGATGTGCATTATGCCTAAGATTTTGTAGATAACCTCAAACAAAATAAAATTGAATCAAAGTTTTATTTGTAACTTTTACATATCCACATTTTTAAGAAATGAATATAACATATTTCAATCATATTTGAGTTTTTTAAAATTGAATAAAACTTATTTCAATCATAAGGAATTAATCAAAATACTTGGATAACTACTTTTAAATTTAGAAAAGTTTATAACATTATATAAAATTACAGTAATGTGGTCATATATTATATTTTGACCTATATTATTAGTGTATATATTTCGGGAAGATGTACCAAAAATGCTTCACTTAATTCATTGGTGAAAAGTGACCCTAGCAACAAAATGTGGATGTTTACGCTTCAGATCTACAATAATGAAATGATAAAACCCCGTAGAAAAAATATTGAACGTGATCCAAATAAAAAACAACAAGGAATATCCATTGTAATAACCCAATAAAACAAGACTTTATTAAATGAATAATATTTTATTAATAACACTTGGTGAAAGAGATCTACAACAAGGGTTTGAAAATCCCCCAGCGTGGGATGGGTCCTTTGATGTCCTTGGGTTTTAGTGATCTATTCTCTCTCTCAATGTGTGAAAAACCCAAAATAGAGAATGGAACTTAAGTGGGAGTTCGAATGTGAGAAGACAATAGTGGTGACGATGATAGTGATCATGGTGAAAAATGAATGGAAAACCCTCTTATTTATAACAAAGTATCGGGTTGATCTCTGTTAGGTACCTATATTACTAGTTTAGTCCCTTATTGTTATTAATGTAGCCCTCTTATTATTGTTATTGTTGTAGCCCTGTAACTCCAATATTGTTATTATTATGCCCTTACATTATTATTGTTAGGTTAGCTAAGATTATATTGTGGGCCCATGGACTCCTATATATAGAAGGAGGTTTTGGTCATTTGTATCATCCAATAATTGTTCATTTATGTAATGTATTGGAGGTTTCCCCCTCAAAGTGGTTATTTCTAAGGCGTTGATCTCTCTTTTATTTTATTTTTGGAGCTGGTTTCATAACATTTGGTATCCGAGATTTGGATTCTAGGGTTTCACTGCTCCAAATAAGTAATCGTGGAATTTTCGCTATAACTTTTTTTCTACAAAGGTTCAGAAGTTGAAATTTTTACAGAACGAATCTGAAATCCTGAGGAACGTAGTGGAAAACTTTTAGATCTTGGTTTGCAATATTTTCTGAGATATGATCCGTGAAAGTTAGGGATTTTTACAAGCTCCTGAATTTAACCTAAATAGGTCATCATGGAATTTTCGTTATAACCTTTTGTCTACAAGGGTTCAGAAGCTGAAATTTTTACAGAGAGAATCTGTAATCCTAAGAAATGTCGTGGAATAATTTCAGAGCTTTATTCACAATACTTTTGGAGATAAGGTCTGTGGCAGTTAGGGATTTTTCAGGCCCCCAAATTACATCTCAAAGATGTGATCGTGGGAAAATCGTCATAACTCTCTCTCTAAGAATTGGATTGGAATTCTGTAAAACGTTTCCGCAAGTACACGGACTTTAGTTTCCTATGTATAAATTTCAGAGCCAAAGGATGAAACAATGACATGTGGCATGCCATACAAGGTCACTCTACTGAACCAGTCCATAATTAGGTCATTGTGGGAGATTTGGCATAACTTTTCCTTGAAGAATCCAAATCAGGTTAGACCTCTAGAATTTGAAAGAAGATTTAGAGGGCTACTACAGGGCCAAATTTAATATATTGAGGATCTAAAATCATAGAGATAATTAAGTTTCTATATCGAGCTACTCAAAATCAAGAAAAAGGTGTGTATTTTTTTCGAATTACATAAGTCTTGTTTGAAAACAAATTAGTTTGAATTTATTCCAAGGGCATATTGAAGAATAGATATCAGTATTGGGTTCTAAAATGCCCCCTAAAAATAATTCAACACCAATTAAGCCTTCAGAAGGCTCTACTATGACTCATGAAGACGAAGAAATGGAACATGGGATATCAAAATTACAAGAGCAAGTGCACCAAATTTCGCTTTCGCAACAAAAAATGAAATGGAAGTTTTGAAGAAAGGCGTGGAAACTAAGATGGATGGTTTGAAGAAATGCATGGAAGCTAAGATGAATGGTTTGGAAGCTACGATGGATGACTTGGAAGTGGGCATGGAAGCTAAGATGGATGGCATGGAAGCTAAGATGGATGACATGGAAGCGAAGATCGATAAAAAAATGAAAGAAAACATGGAAAAAATGAAGAATGATCTAAAAGTAGACATTGAAGGTTTGGCAAAATTTATACAAGAAATGTTTCCTAAAGGTGAAAAAATAGTAGAGGAAACTCATGATGAGAACAAAATAAATGTTAATCGTGATTTCATAAACTCTAATTTTGGATGGAAGAACCACCATATTCCAAATATGGATATGAGGAAGTTTGATGGCAAGGATCTCGTAACATGGATACTATAGATGGAGCAATATTTTGATCTCAATAATGTCTAAAATACACAAAGGTACACATTGAAAATTTACATTTAGAATAAAATACATTTGTATGGTATCGATGGCTTTGCTCTCGTAAAAAAATTGTCACTTGGTAAATTTTTACGGAGGAAATGATAGCACATTATGATGATACAAAAATCAACACCTTCTTTAGCCAATTGATAAATATAAAAAAAAAGGGTTTAGTGGTGGAGCACATTGAGGACTTCCAAAAATTGAATATAAGGGTAACTAATATTCTATAGGAACATAGGATTGATGTCTTCATAGGGAATTTAAGGAATAATATCCAATATGAAGTTTGCGTTTGGGAACCTGATTCATTGGAAAAGGCATTCAGGTTGGCAAGAAAAATCGAATGTAAAATTATGGCGACAAGGAAGCCTACCACTCACATACATAAATATGGAAGTGTTGCTACTCCTAGACTTCCACAATCTACAAGGTTGACAACACAACAATTGGAAGAAAAAAGAGCAAAAGGGATTTTCTACATTTGTGATATCAAATACACTAAAGGTCATAAGTGTGTCAAGAAGAAATTATTTTACATAGATTGTGAAGAGGAAGAAGAAAATGAACAAGGATCTTCAAAAGAAGAGGATATACACCATGAACCAACCCTAGAAGAATAAGAAATGATTCCAACCATATTGTGTAATGCACTGGCAAGAATTAACAAGGTTGACCCAGTCAAAATGTCGAGCCCCTTTCAAACCTAAGGGTGCTTGATTTAACAGCCAAGATTTATCCTTTTCACATTTGGCATTGATGTATTCATTATTAAGGAGTATTATGGACCTTCTTTTCTATTTTATTCTTTAAACAAAGTAATAAAACAAAATGAATATTATAATTAGCTCATGACTAATTGGGAATATTACAGTCCTCCCTTCCCAAATGTTGCTTGTCCTCAAGCAACTGATAAGGTGAGTGTTGCAACTCTTCTCCTCCTCCATTGGTGACACCAACATGTGATAAGCTTCCTCCATAAACTAAGTGTTCACCAATCCATCCCTCCATGAATTTCTCCTCCAAAGTTCTCATGAGATGCAAATAGTCCATCCCATAAGGAGACAATAGTTCAAATGAAACAAACATGCTTTGCCCAATGTTCTCCCTGAAACATGTAGCATAAGGTACATGGAGGATATCCATCGCATAGGGAACATACATGCCTCCCATCCTCCCTCCATACATTCCTATAAAAATTACAAGTACATCATCAATGTATGGGATCAAAATTACATACATACAAACTAACATTTGTGCATATGGAGGCGGATCATAGTCCCACATGTGGAACCAGTGGAGTGCATCTCCTGATTGCATTAGACCATGATGTGGTAAGTGGTTTCCCCACCACTTAATTGTTTTCCAAGTCATCTCACTATGGCTAAAAGTGTGAGATATATTTGGTGCATTTGGAATGCACCCATCATGAAACAAAATCTCCCTTAGTCCTCCATGGGATTGGCCATGTTCAGAAATTTTTGTGGCCCAAAGTTGGCCATGAATTTTATATGGTATAGGACTCCTTCTTGGAACTATGGCTTGCATATACATGGTGAAATAATGCAAAAAATAATCAATTGAAACATTATTTACATAAGCATATTCTTCACCAAAATTTCTCCTTAAACAAATGGAGTGGTGCATAGGTCTATCTCCTTTCTCACAAGAATAAAGAGATGATTGAATTAACTCTTTCATAGAGTCATGTTTCTCATCTCTGGTAGTGCCATTCCTAAAGATGAAGTTGAAGAGGTCTCCAAATTGATGTGGTGCTTCTTCATTGCTGCTTCCAAGGCTTCCATATTTTTAAAACATTTGGACTCTACATGGCCATCACGATTACAAAAGTTGCAATGTCTATCAGTTTTCTTCCCTTTGTTTTTAGTTGCCTTATTAGTTTGGTGAGTTGCTTTTTTAGTTTGCGTCTGAAATTGCTTTGGACCCTTGTTTGGTTTAAGACCATACTTTTTAGGATACCGCTTCTTGGGATTCTTTTGATATGGTTGTTGTTAGGCTGCTAAGGCTTTCTTAGAAGCGTTTCCAGAAGTGATAAGACCAAGGTGTAAGAGTTTTTCTTGTTCTATTATCAAAGAATCGCAAAAGGCATCAAAAGAGGGGTTCTTGTAGGCTATTCCTTGAGAAATGAGGGCTTCTCTAGTGGAATGGAAGGTGGAAACAAATACAGAGTATGCAGGGCCAAGCTTAGCAAGAATGGAATAGATGAGGCTACCATCTTCCTTTTTGACCTTACAACCTTCTAAAAGAAGTCTAAGGGTCTTGAATTTGGACAAAAAATCTTCAATAGAGGAGAAATTATTGGGGTCCAAAGTAAGCAACTCATTTTCAATATGGTGGGCCTTGATTTGATTTTGAATGCCAAAAATAGTATTTAGCTTTTTCAGGGCTTTATTAGGGGTGTCAATTTCAAGGATATGAAATCAAAGATCTTGAGCAATGACATTCTTGTCAACCCTCATGCATGATCTTGTTTATTTTCCCATTTAGCGACTTTATCTCTATCGATAGGTTTAGTTTCTTGTCCTGTGGCTATTCTATAAATCCTTTTACTTCTAAGTAAATCTACCATGTGAGATAGCTAATGGAAATAATTGGTGCTGTTAAGAATAACTGGTCAAGCACTTTCCATTTTTTAAAAACTGAAGCTGAAAAGGGATGAAACTAACTGCTCCAATGGAAATACTTTGAAAAATTAGCCGATTAAAACGGCTCAAAAACGACTTTCGATGAAGAAGTTATGCCTTTTTGAAAAAAGAGTTGAAGATGCCTAATTAAGATGTGAATGGTTTGAAATTTTATGATGAAGTTTGACATTAAAAAAAAAAATCCACCCCCCCCCCTCCCTTAAATTTTTTTTTTTATGAAAATAAGGTTGAGCAAGAGAATTGAACCCACCTCTATTCTCATAAACTAACTTAAAAGGATTGATCCCGTAATTGTTTGAAAGGGGTTTTTTTTTACTTTTCAAGGTGCGTGTTTTTTCCTACAAAAAACACAAAATTTGTGCAAAAAAACAAATGCAAGCCTTACTACAAAATGTTAGATTTTCTGCTAGGCCTACTAACAACTATGCTTTTTTACACTATTTCTTATTTCCGAGATCACACAAAGACGCGAAAAAGAGCATACGAGCAAAGAAAACTTTGTTCTTCATGTTTCGATTTGTTGAGATCGCACACAACAAGCAGTAGAAAAGAGCATACACAGAAAAGAGGGTATAGATCCGACAAATAAAAAAAAACTATAAACCGAAAATAAATAGACGGAAGGGAATCGAAATAAGCATAACTATTTTTTTGTTTTTTAGAAGCTTAGTGTAAAGGCTTTCCATTTTCTATTTATCAAAAAATAAGCAAAAGCGTACATATCAAAACGTGATTGCTTCAACTTGCCCGAAGGAAACCAAAGTTCATACATCTTAACAAGTTAAGCTGTCCAATATTGAATTTTTTTTTCCTCCTATAAACTATTACCTTCATACTACATTACCTTCATACTAAGCTATATCTACCAAAGTCTGACAACAAACTGTAAATATAAATGCAATCCGCTAAAAGCATAAAACGTCAAAAGTGAGAAATAGTAATTTAGTCATCCGAGGACTCAACCAGTGCAGGGTCTTTAACACTGGAGCTCGACATGTCCACTTGGTGCATTGTTTGAAGTTGCCTCTCAATTATTCCCAGTCATGCTATTGCATGATGTTGAGAAATCCGTATGTCTTAAGTTCCTTTTTAATATCCTGCAGAACTGAAACCACCTATGGGTCTCCTCCCATTTCTTGAAGGCTCGTGACAACCTTTGCTAGAACACATTTAAAAGTCCAGTAAGTCTGAATAGACTGGTGGACAATGGATAATCGTCCTCTAGTATTCCCTGGATCAATAATGAAGTCCATTTCATCTTCCTGTATTTCTATCTTTTCCTCTCTGTGCTCACATTCTCTCTCCCATCGCTGAATGAGATTGTGGACTTGAGGGGGATTACCTTAACAAATATAACTGCAAAAGGGATACTTTATACCTCCAGATCTAAACTAACATAACTTGGGCAACCAGAAACCTTTTTGCATGAAACGAAATGGGTTCCTCACTATAACAGATGCTCCGGACACAACGGAGCAGTTCTCAAAGCCAAATTTTTTTTAGAAATGGTGGATCTAAAAGACAACAGTTGCATGCAGTCAAATCGGCTTCGGATTTTGATCAACAAAATATGCGGCCCTCAACCTGGCTCTGATACCATGTAGGAATTTACAGGGTAAGTTTCTTAGATCAAACACCAAAGGTCATCGCTCACAAATAGATCACAAATCAGTACACCAGTATATCATGTGGTTAAAACCCTCAAAGAGGGAAACATTCCACGACCTAATCCAATGCGGCCACTTCAGGCAATTTATTAATATAAAAATAAAGTTTACATATGTTTCTCTCATAAATAGTTACCGGAAAAATGACCATCCATGCTCTTTAAATAGAGATCATGGACCAATCGGGTGTCAAGCCATAGATCAAGTGTCGTTAATACCGAGGAGAGAGTGAACCGTCGGATCACTACAAATCTTGACCGTTAGATTATAAGTTATAAATGTACATAGTAAAGAAACACACCTTACCTAACTCTACACTAGACCAAGTTATACTTACATATTTCCTATGTGTCGGAATATCCTAACATCACCCCTTAAGAACAAGTTGGGATAGGATTTAAGGATTTACAAAGGTGACACAAAAGGAGCTTATTTCCTATGTGTCGAAATATCTTAACAATCCAAGCAACATGACAACACCTACACTATGTGTGTGGACCAGAAGTCCACCTACATTGCTGGGCTAAATTCTGTGCATGTCAAATTTAATTATGCCTTAATTAAATTGGACAATAAAATGTAATCTTATCTCATGATCACTTGTAATAGTTAACTGAGTGTGATAAAATCAGTTATCTAGTGGATTTCGAGTTAGAGGTAGTTGGTAGGACATGTAGAATAATTATAGTTGTAATAGAGTTCGAAGTGCAGTGGTGAATTAGTTAAAGATTGTAATTAGTTTAACTCAATTAAGTGAGTTAAACTCAGTTGTGCTGGTTGTAACTGTTTGTTGCACTAGTGAGAGATCAAGTGAATTAAATATTAATTAAATCACAATCAGTGATCTCACATGCAACTAAGGATTTACTATTATTAACTGCATGCATGTCAGTTCCATTGGAGAACCAGTTGAGACTAAGGTGAAAGGGAAGTGTAACTATCAGTTGTGATATTAGCATGCTACCCAGGTGTAGTTAAGACACCACAAGATGCCCATGATACCAGCCATAGCTGAGGAAGGTTGAAATCAGACAGGGATTGCATTCATCAGTGGATTGTGTGAGAAAGACAGTTAAAGAAAGGCTAAGTATTACTTGGCTGGATTTTGTTTGGATTAGTGTGAGACAATTAGATGAACACATGAGGATTCTTGTGAGAAGAATTTTATGTAATTATTTCATATTTCCTTATGGAATATACAATATATGATAAAGGGGTTTTGAGCAGCAAGCTTTCCCTGGGAAATTATATTTTTTGTGTGTGATTGATCTTTCTTCATGTTCATGTGATTAGCAATTGTGTTTTTAATTCTGCAAAATATTTGTAGAAGCAATTCAACATTTAACTTTAGTACATTGTTAGATCTAAATCCAAGATATACATGCATGTATAATTCTTACATGGCATCAACCGTGTTATAAATCTTCTATGTAGAGGGGAAAAGAGATAGAAGGGGAGATAAAGCGTAAAGGAATGGGAAGAGAGAGAGAGAGAGATATAAGGGGAGAGAGAGAGAGAGAGGGAAGGAGATATAGATAGATATGGAGAAACAACATGTTTGTTTGCGAGGTGATATCGAGAGATGAAGAAGGATAGACAAATGGAGATAGAGATATAAATGGAAGTGGGAGAGAGGGGAGAAGAGAGAGATAGAGGGAGGGAGGGAGAAATAGATAGATATGAAGCATATAGAACATGTGTTTCTATTGGGGTGCATATGGAGATATAGACGTAAGATAGATGGAGGGGCTTAGAGAAAGGAAGAAAGATTCTTGCACTATATGCTTTGATTTTAGTGCATTGTGATGTTGGTTTTTAATCCTAATTTATTTCTTACATTCATATGGGAATATTGGGCGGTAAAGTTATCATAATTCTGCTCTCAATGTTTCAATGCTTTCATTAGATGCATTAATTTCATTAACGATGTTAATTTTTATAATCTTGTTTTATTGAGTCAGATTAGATGCATTGATTTCAATGTAGATGTTG
The DNA here is from genome assembly GCA_034641835.2 of Pinus albicaulis. Taxonomy (NCBI): domain Eukaryota; kingdom Viridiplantae; phylum Streptophyta; class Pinopsida; order Pinales; family Pinaceae; genus Pinus; species Pinus albicaulis. Next base: position 1,626,662,548 of record CM076570.1, read on the forward strand.
GATTCCTAATCCTATTTGATTGCTAGCATTAGATGCATTAATTTTAGTGGAAATGTTGATTTATGTCCTATTTGATTGCTTCCAACATTATATGCATTGATTTCAGTGAAGGTGTTGATTTATGATTTGATGTAACTAGATGTATGGTGTACATTAATTTCAAGGTAATTAATTTGAACATTGAGCATTGATTTTAGTGTAAGCACAAAACAATTATTGACGATGTGCATTATGCCTAAGATTTTGTAGATAACCTCAAACAAAATAAAATTGAATCAAAGTTTTATTTGTAACTTTTACATATCCACATTTTTAAGAAATGAATATAACATATTTCAATCATATTTGAGTTTTTTAAAATTGAATAAAACTTATTTCAATCATAAGGAATTAATCAAAATACTTGGATAACTACTTTTAAATTTAGAAAAGTTTATAACATTATATAAAATTACAGTAATGTGGTCATATATTATATTTTGACCTATATTATTAGTGTATATATTTCGGGAAGATGTACCAAAAATGCTTCACTTAATTCATTGGTGAAAAGTGACCCTAGCAACAAAATGTGGATGTTTACGCTTCAGATCTACAATAATGAAATGATAAAACCCCGTAGAAAAAATATTGAACGTGATCCAAATAAAAAACAACAAGGAATATCCATTGTAATAACCCAATAAAACAAGACTTTATTAAATGAATAATATTTTATTAATAACACTTGGTGAAAGAGATCTACAACAAGGGTTTGAAAATCCCCCAGCGTGGGATGGGTCCTTTGATGTCCTTGGGTTTTAGTGATCTATTCTCTCTCTCAATGTGTGAAAAACCCAAAATAGAGAATGGAACTTAAGTGGGAGTTCGAATGTGAGAAGACAATAGTGGTGACGATGATAGTGATCATGGTGAAAAATGAATGGAAAACCCTCTTATTTATAACAAAGTATCGGGTTGATCTCTGTTAGGTACCTATATTACTAGTTTAGTCCCTTATTGTTATTAATGTAGCCCTCTTATTATTGTTATTGTTGTAGCCCTGTAACTCCAATATTGTTATTATTATGCCCTTACATTATTATTGTTAGGTTAGCTAAGATTATATTGTGGGCCCATGGACTCCTATATATAGAAGGAGGTTTTGGTCATTTGTATCATCCAATAATTGTTCATTTATGTAATGTATTGGAGGTTGCCCCCTCGAAGTGGCTTATTTATAAGGCATTGATATCTCTTTTCTTCTATTTTTGGAGCTGGTTTCATAACATTTGTATCCGAGATTTGGATTCTAGGGTTTCAACGCTTCAAATAAGTAATCGTGAATTTTCGTTTATAACGCTACAAAGGTCTTGTTGAAATTTTTACAAGAACGAATCCGATTGAACGAATCCGAAATCCTAAGGAACGTAGTGGAAAACTTTAGATCTTTGGTTTGCAATATTTTCCGAGATATGATCCGTGAAAGTTAGGATTTGCATAAAGCTCCCGAATTTGGAACCTAAATAAAATATCATGGAATTCTTCGTTATAACCTTTTGTCTACAAGGGTTCAAGCTCTGAAATTTTGCTGCAGAGAATCTGTAATCCTAAGAAATGTCGTGGAATAATTTCAGAGCTTTATTCACAATACTTTTGGAGATAAGGTCTGTGGCAGTTAGGGATTTTTCAGGCCCCCAAATTACATCTCAAAGATGTGATCGTGGGAAAATCGTCATAACTCTCTCTCTAAGAATTGGATTGGAATTCTGTAAAACGTTTCCGCAAGTACACGGACTTTAGTTTCCTATGTATAAATTTCAGAGCCAAAGGATGAAACAATGACATGTGGCATGCCATACAAGGTCACTCTACTGAACCAGTCCATAATTAGGTCATTGTGGGAGATTTGGCATAACTTTTCCTTGAAGAATCCAAATCAGGTTAGACCTCTAGAATTTGAAAGAAGATTTAGAGGGCTACTACAGGGCCAAATTTAATATATTGAGGATCTAAAATCATAGAGATAATTAAGTTTCTATATCGAGCTACTCAAAATCAAGAAAAAGGTGTGTATTTTTTTCGAATTACATAAGTCTTGTTTGAAAACAAATTAGTTTGAATTTATTCCAAGGGCATATTGAAGAATAGATATCAGTATTGGGTTCTAAAATGCCCCCTAAAAATAATTCAACACCAATTAAGCCTTCAGAAGGCTCTACTATGACTCATGAAGACGAAGAAATGGAACATGGGATATCAAAATTACAAGAGCAAGTGCACCAAATTTCGCTTTCGCAACAAAAAATGAAATGGAAGTTTTGAAGAAAGGCGTGGAAACTAAGATGGATGGTTTGAAGAAATGCATGGAAGCTAAGATGAATGGTTTGGAAGCTACGATGGATGACTTGGAAGTGGGCATGGAAGCTAAGATGGATGGCATGGAAGCTAAGATGGATGACATGGAAGCGAAGATCGATAAAAAAATGAAAGAAAACATGGAAAAAATGAAGAATGATCTAAAAGTAGACATTGAAGGTTTGGCAAAATTTATACAAGAAATGTTTCCTAAAGGTGAAAAAATAGTAGAGGAAACTCATGATGAGAACAAAATAAATGTTAATCGTGATTTCATAAACTCTAATTTTGGATGGAAGAACCACCATATTCCAAATATGGATATGAGGAAGTTTGATGGCAAGGATCTCGTAACATGGATACTATAGATGGAGCAATATTTTGATCTCAATAATGTCTAAAATACACAAAGGTACACATTGAAAATTTACATTTAGAATAAAATACATTTGTATGGTATCGATGGCTTTGCTCTCGTAAAAAAATTGTCACTTGGTAAATTTTTACGGAGGAAATGATAGCACATTATGATGATACAAAAATCAACACCTTCTTTAGCCAATTGATAAATATAAAAAAAAAGGGTTTAGTGGTGGAGCACATTGAGGACTTCCAAAAATTGAATATAAGGGTAACTAATATTCTATAGGAACATAGGATTGATGTCTTCATAGGGAATTTAAGGAATAATATCCAATATGAAGTTTGCGTTTGGGAACCTGATTCATTGGAAAAGGCATTCAGGTTGGCAAGAAAAATCGAATGTAAAATTATGGCGACAAGGAAGCCTACCACTCACATACATAAATATGGAAGTGTTGCTACTCCTAGACTTCCACAATCTACAAGGTTGACAACACAACAATTGGAAGAAAAAAGAGCAAAAGGGATTTTCTACATTTGTGATATCAAATACACTAAAGGTCATAAGTGTGTCAAGAAGAAATTATTTTACATAGATTGTGAAGAGGAAGAAGAAAATGAACAAGGATCTTCAAAAGAAGAGGATATACACCATGAACCAACCCTAGAAGAATAAGAAATGATTCCAACCATATTGTGTAATGCACTGGCAAGAATTAACAAGGTTGACCCAGTCAAAATGTCGAGCCCCTTTCAAACCTAAGGGTGCTTGATTTAACAGCCAAGATTTATCCTTTTCACATTTGGCATTGATGTATTCATTATTAAGGAGTATTATGGACCTTCTTTTCTATTTTATTCTTTAAACAAAGTAATAAAACAAAATGAATATTATAATTAGCTCATGACTAATTGGGAATATTACAGTCCTCCCTTCCCAAATGTTGCTTGTCCTCAAGCAACTGATAAGGTGAGTGTTGCAACTCTTCTCCTCCTCCATTGGTGACACCAACATGTGATAAGCTTCCTCCATAAACTAAGTGTTCACCAATCCATCCCTCCATGAATTTCTCCTCCAAAGTTCTCATGAGATGCAAATAGTCCATCCCATAAGGAGACAATAGTTCAAATGAAACAAACATGCTTTGCCCAATGTTCTCCCTGAAACATGTAGCATAAGGTACATGGAGGATATCCATCGCATAGGGAACATACATGCCTCCCATCCTCCCTCCATACATTCCTATAAAAATTACAAGTACATCATCAATGTATGGGATCAAAATTACATACATACAAACTAACATTTGTGCATATGGAGGCGGATCATAGTCCCACATGTGGAACCAGTGGAGTGCATCTCCTGATTGCATTAGACCATGATGTGGTAAGTGGTTTCCCCACCACTTAATTGTTTTCCAAGTCATCTCACTATGGCTAAAAGTGTGAGATATATTTGGTGCATTTGGAATGCACCCATCATGAAACAAAATCTCCCTTAGTCCTCCATGGGATTGGCCATGTTCAGAAATTTTTGTGGCCCAAAGTTGGCCATGAATTTTATATGGTATAGGACTCCTTCTTGGAACTATGGCTTGCATATACATGGTGAAATAATGCAAAAAATAATCAATTGAAACATTATTTACATAAGCATATTCTTCACCAAAATTTCTCCTTAAACAAATGGAGTGGTGCATAGGTCTATCTCCTTTCTCACAAGAATAAAGAGATGATTGAATTAACTCTTTCATAGAGTCATGTTTCTGTCCCAACTCCACATGATTCATGCATCTTTGAAAATGCTGATATAGTTCCTCTTCGAAGCTCTTCCAAGTGTAGCTTCTCATGATGATGTTGTAGAATCTCATGGAATATGTGTGGCTGAAAAAGAATTCTTCATAAGCTCTTTGTAATAACTTCTCCTTGAGCTTGGAGGCTCTAGATAAGAAGATCCTACCATGATAGTCTATGACTCCTTCTTGGACTGAATAGCCCTCTTCATGTAGCTGGTCATCAAGTATCATGCATGTATAAAGATTCTTGGAATAATCCACCAACAGTTGGGATTTCCAATATGGATCAATATCCCATAGTGACAACACTGATGATCTATCAAAAGGAATGGTTGTCATATGGATGCTCTCCTACTTGACATCTCCCATGTCAAAGGTACATGTTGGAAGATTTTTCTCCCCTCCTTGCTGCTCTTATTGCATATACACATGCTCAAATGAAGATGGAAGTTTTTACTCATGCATCTGAACTCATTGTATTGTCCTAACAATAAACAGTGAAGAGTAAACAGAACTAAGGTGCTCTCAAAAGACATTTCTTAGCCTAAAAATTTTACTCTACTGTAACAAAGAAAGATGGAAACATAATGAAAACAGAAAGTAACAATAACAGATAGAAGCAGTTCACCAACAACCAAGCTCAGGGATCCAGTGATCTAGCCTTCTCCATCAATAAACAAATCAGGGCATCCACAAGATCCAAGACATCAATTTTCCTTCAACTTCCAAGAGACTATGTATTACTTCAAAGAGTCATCAAATGCCAACAATACAATGAGTTCATATGTAGTATTTATGCTGCAAATGAGGAGGTGGAGTTCAAGATAGGGTTTTGAGTATCATTAATTACAGAGTAAGTGCACTCACACCCTTAAAAACCATGCAAGGCATAAGGCAAGAAGATCTACAGCTACTTCTCTGTTTCAATAAATCTGTCTTAACTCCTAACGGAAAATAGGTGAAGAGTTTGAATTTAAGGCCTATTTTTAACTATTACAATAACAGCCTTGACAGATAAAAATATCTTCTGACTATGTAATAACTGCCCAAACACCTTTATGGAAGGAAGCATGCTGTAGGTGGCAGTTTAGTCTTTGGATGTGTGACTGCTTCTTTTTTGAATTATTTGAGGCTGTCATTGGGTTAATTTGTCTTTATTTAATCATAAATCTATCCTTTAGGCTTTTAAACTTTGATTTTTCTTTAATAATCTGCCTTACTTCCTTTATCCTCTGTTCTGCTTTATGACTGTTTGGTTGATTGATCCTTTATCTTTTAAACCTTTGGCTTTTCATATTTAATCACTATCTTAAGGGCTAATCCTCTGTTTTATCCTTTGATATGTAATTATCCCTTTAAGCCTTATGTTATTCATTTACCTTCATCACTCCTGTGACTGCAATTGTCTTTTGCGCGTAGGGATGATTTCTTCATGGTACTAGAGGGTTCTGTAATCCATTGATGATCATGATTCATCGAGGTTAAGCATTTATGCAACCCTCCTGGCCTTTTAATGAAAATTCACCTCTTGGATCGTCATCCAGAGGATATTTCGATCATTTGTAACACCTCTGTGGGCATCACTGCCATTTTAAAACCTGTAAAACACAAACAAACATTTTAGCTTAAAAACCTGCGGGAGGGGTAATACTGCATTTTTCAGGATTCTGAGGCATCGGGGGGTGATTTGCAGAGGGAGAGAGGGTACAAAGGGAAGCTTCCATAGGCACAACCATGGGGAAAATCAAACATAGGCGAGGAACTTTGAATTTTGGCACGGAGGTGAAAAGGCAGTTTTTGAAAACCAAGTGGTTTATCGCATAGGTGAACGACGGTAAGTGGTATTGCGCTGGGGCTGTGCGATTCCAGTAATTGATTGTCGCATGGCGGGGTGAAATTTGATTTTATCACGCGAGTTAGGAGTGTTAACGCTCGCCGCCGATTTCCGCACGATATGGGATTTGGACCGTCAGATCTCAAGCAGTGAGATTGACGGTGTGGAAAGGTTGAGGGATTGGGGTGCAGATCTGTGGAGTGGAGCCCAAGATAGGTGTCATGATTTCATTTTTTGAAGGGCTAAATGGAGAGCGGGGCCTAGGCGTGATGACATATTTAGGTTTTTTAGGTAGCGCGGGGTTATATGGTGAACGGGTGGAGTGATGGGGATGCGACCGCCGTCGGATCAGGGCCCAGGGCTCCAGATCTACGGTGGAGATGACCTGATGAAAAGGTGAAGTGAGGTGAAGGAAAACGGGCCCACTTTAATCTTTCAAATGTTAAGGGGGGTTTTATAAGGTTGCGAGGGTGTAAAAATAGAATGGGCGATAGTGGAGTTTAGGATAGGGAAGCATCTTAGGATATAGTGGAGGGAAGAGTTTTATGAGGGTGAGGGGCTAAGGCTTTAGTCGAAAGGGGCTTAAGGGCCAAAAGGGGCGGACTATATAAAAACAGGGTTTTTATAAGTTTTTAGAAGGTCCAATAGGCCTAAAGTTAAACTTTAAACAATGTAAAAAAAATGACTTTTTACATTGTTTAAGGCCTTTTTAGAGGAAATATGATTGAATGAGGGAATTATGAGAGGTTTTTAGGGTGGAAAATGGGGATGAATGAGAGTGCAAGTGAGGTGATTAAATGAGGCAAATAGGCCTAGAAAATGAGGTCTTCTTAGGGCAGCAGGGTAGTTTTTTAGAAGGCAAAGATAGGCAAATTTAGTAGAACATTTAGGTTTAGGATAATGAAGGCAGTGAGATTTCTAGAACTCACAATATTTCTTCAAATACTATTTCTAGAAATATAGGGTTTATAACTTATTCATATTTTGATATCAACAAGATTTATTGATGACTAACAATGGCTCCACTTGGGGAGGGAAGCTTTCCTTTCAAGGTGTCCAGAACCTTCAGTTCATCAAATCTCTAAGTTTCAGCAAACCGGTGCCTTATCCATTGGGCAGATTTCCTTTCTTTCTCACTTGCTAATATTTATTTAGAAGTGATACTTCTTTATCAATCTGAAACATGTGATTTCTTTTGACAACATTTCTACCTACCCAATCCTACTTGTCCTAACATTTTTTTTTTCTTTGAATGCATTTGAATCGACAAACTCTTGACATTTTATTTTTGAAAAGAGAACATAAACTATCTACGCCTATCCTTATTTCTTCCAAGAGTTTAGATTAAACTATTGAATTTTTTTTTTTTCTACCTAAACTACTTGACTGCCAAGATTAAGCTTTTTGGCAATCTTGATTGCTCTAGCTATTGACATGAAATTTAAAACATGGTTCAAATCAGGATTAGACAGTCTGGTTAACCATGGTTGTGGCATTTGGAACAGGCTTCACACAAAAATTATTTGCATAGAAATAAATCTAGAATGTTGAACACCTAATCCTCTATGGGTAGGTGTGGAAGGTGAAGAGTCACAAAGGAGTCTTGTGCATCTTGCAAGATTCCCTGTTAGGAGATGTTGGGGATTGTGTCTGACCCAACTTATCTATTTTATCATTTAGTTTGTTGAAAAGTTCTTTCATTGTTTCTGTGGTCTCGTGATGATTTAGCCACATTTGTCTTTCTATGCGATTTGTTGTATCATTGATTTTTTTTATGTCGTTGGAGTGCCCTGAAACTGTACCTTCCAAATTGACTAATCTTTTTCCGAATTCTTCGGAATTGTTAGTGATTTGCTTCTCAAGATCTCCTAATTTCTTCTGGAATTCCGCCATCGACATTGACGAAGACATCGAGCGTGTATGAGGCGGGGAATATCTTTCTGCCAGTTTCTCCTCTTTTTTCTTTTAAAATTAATTAATTAATTAATTTTTTTTGAATTAATTAATTAATTATTATTTAATTAATTAATTAATAAATAATAATTTTTTTTAAAACTATATAATTATTATATATATATAATTTTTAATTAAAAATTATATAATATATATAATTTAATTATATAATTGTTATATATATAATTACAATATATATATATATATATATATATAATTATTAATTTAACTATATAATATATATTTTATATAATTAAAAAAAAATGTCGCTCCGTCACAATGTTACCCGTTCACAAATTAACCACGATTTACCTGCCCATCCGATTAAACGCTGTATATTATATCGACCAATTTAAACGCTGGAGTTTTTAACGCAGCCGTCCAAATTTTTTTTAAACAACACGCCGTTTATGTTAACGTTGTTCCAGTTTTAAAACGTTGCGCCGTTTAATTCTGATACGGTTAAGTCTTCCGTCGAAAGGGCACGCCTTACTGTGCTCGTGCCACCACGCAGTGGGTTAATTCAATTTGATCGGAGTCCAAATAGCTTGGAATCTTTCACTGAAAGGGCCGGCTTTATTCCCGTTTGAAAAAAAACCACGCCGGAATCTTCCAAATAGGCCGGCTTTATTCCCGTTTGAAAAAAAAACCACGCCGGAATCTTCCAAATAGGCCGGCTTTATTCCCGTTTGAAAAAAAAAACCCACGCCGTTCTAAATCAACCTGTTCGGGATTTTTAAACGAATCGAGTTGCTTTCTGTCAGAGGGCCGGAATTTGGAATAAGCTCGGTCTTCTTGACAATGATAACAGACTCGACAAATTGGATTCCTTGTAAAGTTGAAAGTACTCTGCCTGTGATTCTGATATGAATTGAGTCTTCCAAGTCTGCCTTAAACCTCCTCCAAATCGATCTTCAGAAATATACTTGGTCTGATTCGGCAACCTCAGCAGATTCTCAATTCGATCTTGTTTAAAAAAAATTTCTGAAATTTCTTTCAATTTTTTTTTTAACTTGATGATCACACAGATCCAAGAGCGATGGCTCTGATACCAATGGAGTGTAAAAACTCTGGTAAAACTGATAAGTATATATTATTAATGATGAAAAGATAAGAGATGATTACAATGAGGGATCGCCTGGGCTTTAAATATAGCCTCAAGGTGTCCCTTGGCGAAGAGGCATGATCTTTGATCATGCCTTTTCAGTTAATAACCTAAGATAACTAATCTAACTAATAATTAAATAAAATATTCATAACAATAAACTTACTCATAGTTTTGCCACAGAAAGATTTTTTTGGAATTTTTCTTCGTCTTTATTGTGAGGTAATATAGCAAGCTCAAGACCATCTTCTCATCGATAGTGAAGCATCCAATCTTGTGAATATCTTTTTGTTGAATTTGAGTTGTCGAGAAAAATGACTAAAATCAATGATGCATTAGAGTTGTTGCATAACGTCATTCATTCCACTGTTCATGATATGGTAAAAATAAGCAAGAACACTCTTTTTAATATTCAAACTTGCTTGCAAGATGCACAAGACAAGATTGAGTTTTTGCAGTTGGAGTCTTAGCTTCAGCAAAATGAACTTTAGCAAAAGAGTCATAATTTTGAACCTGTTTCTGTTCAAAAAATTGAGAGGGCCTCCCATCAGCAGCAAGAATATAAATTTGCACTCAACTCACATTCAGTTCCTTTTACAAGAGAAGATTTACATGCAGATGCGGCATCTCAGCCAACACTTCCTAAGCCCATCATCAGACCTTGGGAAGAGCTTTTCCACAACAAGCACAAAACTAGTCTTGGATATGACAAGGAGTTGTCCTTTCATATTCCAGACTACTCCAAGCCTATCAAATTTCAGAGTGCAAGATTCCTTTATGACAGTTCACCTTCAACTGTTCCAGATTCTGCTCCTCTTCCACAGCAATAACAACAATAGATTGTAAAATTCCAACACTGTGATCGTGTTGGCCATATGAAAGATCACTGTTTCGATCTTCACCCATGCAAGCACTGTGGTCGACACACCCATTATTCACACAGATGCTTCATAAAAAAGCCTCCTACAAGAAAAAAGATTCATCTTGGATGGATCGCTTCTTGTCAATGGGCATCAACAGCCAAGAAGATGTTCAAGTCACATGTCAGAACTTGTTTTAGAATATTGAACAATCTTGCAGTTGAGTTTTCGCCATCATCTCACCTTGCACCTGACAAGGGGGAAAATGGTGGTCATCTACAAGCTTCGATGCCACATCAATGGAGCCTGAGCCACAATCTCTCATTCTAGATTCAGAGTTGTAGCCAGAGAACATGGATTCCCATGAGCATGCCTTTGCTTGGTGGACAACCTTAAACCATATATGTGAGGTTGATATTATTTCTCTTTCAGAACACTTCCTCTAGCATAAGACTTCAACTTCTTGCCAGTTATGGTAGAGTTCCAGGAAATGCATTAAGCATTCGGTGTTGGTGGTCATCCTTAAACCATCGTAGGTTTTGGACCTCCCTTCTTCTAGGTTGAAGGTCTCCCTCTTCAAATATGAGGGACACTTCCTCTAGCAGAAGCCCTCAGCTTCTTGCTAGTTTTGGAAGAGTTCTGGGAACTGAAATAAGCATTGCGTTCCAGTGTTGGTGGTCATCCTTAAACCACCTCTTTATGCCAAAATTTCAGAGAGCTGATTCAGCCTAAGTGCTGCCATGCATACTTTACATATTTGTATTACAAATCTCTTCTTGGACTCACACATACCACTTCGAATTAAGGGGGGGAATGTTGAACACCTAATCCTCTATGGGTAGGTGTGGAAGGTGAAGAGTCACAAAGGAGTCTAAGTGACCTTGGAAGATGAATCCAAGAGTCACACCATTGTATTATAAATTTACATCTATGGTGAATAATATGAGCAACGAATGCCTATCTTTCCTATGTTTGTGTTTTATCTTTCTTATACACCATGTGTGTGTTTAACATAGAAAGATAAGGCTGTGATTTTTCATTAATAATGCATCCTTATCGATCTCTTTGGTTCTATTTTGAGCATGTGGAACCAGCATCTTTATAATTCCCTGATCTATCTCTTTTGACAAGTCAAGTCTGAAATAATCTTGACAATCATTGTTTCTACTAACTTATCAACACAAATTTAAAGCATGTTCATCCATGATTAGGCTAGATGACTAAACAAGATATATTTTTAAATCAACAGTGGCATTTAGACTTGCACACTTTCAACAGTATTATTTTTTGGGTATGGGGCTGTACCTCTTTTGAATTTGCCCTCTTTTTCCTTTCTCTTGTATCGTTTTGGTATTTTCTTTAATCTTTCTCCTGCTATGTTATGTATAATGAGTGAAAACTTTGAAGCTACGACTCTTGACAAAAATAATGTTTTAGCATCCTGCCATTTACAGGACCTCAAAATAATTCTTCTCCATTCAATCCTTCTAAAAAGAAAGCATTATGACCCCTAATGGAATGAATGATATAAGGTACTTTCCACAGATTCTCAAACTTTCCATGTTTACCTTTGTCTTCCCTCCTAGAATCCCATTTCAAGACTGTATCTCCAACTTGGAATTTATTAGCTTTGGTCCTTCTGTCAAATATCTTCTTGATGTTTTCTTGAACTTCTTGCGTACTTTTGTACACCTTTTCTCTTGTCTATTGTAGATGAATGGTTTGATTTAGTCTTATTTGCATGTCATTTTCTTTTGATTGTACTTCTTGTAGGAGTTTCATGACTGGAACTCCCAAATATGTAGGGAAGATTGCATCAATGCCATATACCAGCTGATAGGGGGACATATTTATTGATTTCTTTGTGGTTAGCCTATCAGCCCATAATGCATGAACCAACTTACTATGCCATGATTTCTGATTTTTTTCCAACAGTTTCTTGATAATATTGACCAGAATTTTGTTGGAGGATTCAGCTAATCCATTTCCCTGAGGATAGTAAGTTGTGGAATGGCCTAATGCGATATGATATTTGTAGCAGAAATCAACCATTCATTTGTATTTGAAGGCAACAACATTGTGTGTGATAATTTTTCTAGGATAAAAAAATCTGAATAGTATGTTGGTTTCAAAATGTTGAAGATGGCAACAAGAAACAATGAAGGAGGCATCCTGAAACATCTTTCCTAATCCTAGTTGGAAAGTGATCACCTAAACTAGGTGCGGGCCACACAAGTGATTTTTGTCGCAAAGTCTATTTTTAGACTATGTCTATTTTTAGACATATGGATCATGGTCTATGAGTTGCAGGATGCTATTTATGGATGATTGATAAAGTTGGTAAAAATATATGGACCTCTATTTTTAGACATACTGGGCGGAGTCTATTTAGATCAACGCTTGGGTCAGGGAATAGACGTACTAAATATTATTAGCTCTTAATAATATTTGGACTATAAACATTATCTTATCCTTTCCTTCGAGCACTGGGTCAGCTAAGCGATGTGGCAATATGCAATGGTTGCATGAATGCCACATGCTTATTCCTAGGGTTTAGTTGAGCTATTGCATGGTTGACTTCAATTATAACTCATGTGGCAGATTTTGGAGGAGTTGATGAGACAGTTGATGGAGTTGTGTTCGGTTTAACTTAGTTGAACTAGTTGTATTTAGTCTAACTGATAAATACACTAGTGATGAGTGGTGTGAATTAATTATTAATTAATTCACTAATTATTAACTCATAAATCAACTCAAGAATACATCAGTTAACTCATGTGCATGGACAGTTCAGTGGAGACCAGTGTTAGAGGTGGGTGAAAGGGTGAGTCTGCTATCAGTTGTGACTATAGCTGTGCATGAGATTTGCACACACATTGATTGAGATTGCCAATGAGGATTGCGCAGTATAATCCAATGGGATTTGAACTTGGATCTCATTCTTTTCCATATTGGATTGCGCAGTAGAGGCAGGCAGACAGGTGGAGGAGATTTGAACTTGTGACTTGTTCATATCTGAGCTAGTTTGTGTGTAACTATTGGAGATAGTGTTGAGTACTTGTGAGGAGTATTGTAATATGATTTTTACATGTTCTCTATCATTATAATATACAGATAGTTGGGGGTTTTCAGCTGTAAGCTTTCCCCATTACATACTGTGTTATATGTGTGCTTGATTATGTTTTAATGTGCACATGCGACTGCTTTTATTTCCGCAAATTGATGATCAATTGTAGAAGAGGTTATGTATTATGCATGAAGCTCAAATAGTGTGTAATCAGGATAATCTCGGTGAATAATTTAGCTATTATTCAAATTTCTACATGGTATCAGAGCGAAATTGATCATCGGATCTATTATAGTGATTACAATTTATTTCGGTAGACAGAGTCTGTAAGCGGGCCAGGTAGCCTCTGGATCCATCCTTTCTTTGAAAGGTGATATATCCAGTAAATTCCCCTACAGTCGATCTCTATGCTAGAAATACTTTGTTCTCACAGATCAGAAGCGGTTGAGTTTTGAGCTGGTGGAATTCGAATTTGCAGCAGTGTTTTCTTGGTGTCGAAGTCAAAATTTCTTATCAAGGATTGCGATTGGAGTATGCTCTTGAAGGCAGCTCGAATTATATTGCATGGAGATATAGGATGGAGGCGGTGCTCGATGACAATGGGCTGAAGGAGTTCATAGATGCTGAAGTTCCAAAGCCTAGCGATGCAGCCTTGGTTGAGGCTTGGCAAAAGAAGACAACAAGGTGTCGAAGGATTCTGTTGGAGGGCGTGAAGGATCACATAGTATCCAGCCTGCATGGTAAGGCTTCTCCATTTTTGATGTGGAAAGCCTTGACAGATTTATTCCAAAGCAAGAGTGACCAAAGGAAGTTGGCGCTCAAGGATAAACTCAGGAAAATAAAGATGGAGAAGAATGACACTATTCTGGTATACTTGACAAAGTTTGTCCACTGCAGGGATGAGATTGGGAGTGTAGGAGTTAGTGTGGATGAAGAAGAATTGGTGAGCTTGGCTCTCCTTGGGCTTCCAAAGAGTTGGCATAGCTACGAGGACTCTGTCAATGGTCGGGAGAAACTGCTAGGATGGGAGCGACTTTGGTCGGATCTTGTGCAAGAGGAGATAAGGCGGAGTACCAGGGATGGATCTTCATCAAAGGCATCTGATGAAGAGGATTGCACTTTGGTTGCCAAAGCAAGGAAGGGGAAGGGCAAGAAGAATGCTTCTCAATCCGGTGCGGATGGTAAAGAGCGTGACATGTCCAAAGTGAAGTGTTTTCACTGTCACGATCATGGACATTACGCCACGAATTGTCCACAAAAGAAGAAGAACAAGCAGGCTGTTGGAGCTGCAGCTGGTGAGGCTCTTGCCTCGCAATTTGAGCTGGACTTCTCATTGATCGCATGCATGGTGTCTAGTGCATTGGGATCGGGGTGGTATTTTGATAGTGGCGCTTCCTTTCACATGACGAGAGATGTGAATCTTTTCAGTGACTTGGTGGAGAAAGATCTCCAGTTGCATGTTGAGTTGGGCGACAATGGACGATACAATGCGACCGGCATTGGTACCATAACCTTTCAGAGGGAGTCAGGTAAACTCATTTTTTTACAAGATGTAGTGCATGTTCCAGGTTTAAAGAAGAATTTGATCTCAGTCGCAATGTTAGAGGATAAAGGGTATGAAGTTGTCTTCAGTGAAGGAAAAGTTTTCCTTCGGCACAAGGCAACAGGACAAGTCAAGAAGGTTGGGATTCGAGCAAAGAATCTCTATAGACTTGAAGTAGATGGGATGTCTACGGAGCTTCCTACTATTGGGAAGTGCAAGAAAGACATGCAACTGATGCTTGAGAGGGAGAAAGTTTTTCATGAAGGTAATAGTGAACCTCGGGATGTGGAGCAGCCACAAGATGAGGATCATGGAGTGGAAGAAACCACTCATGCAGAGAAATTTCGTGCCAGATGGGCAGAGGGAGTGCATGCAGCTATACCACTAGGTGAGAGGTGGGGCGACATGCATGATTAATCCCAAGAGGAGATTTCTGGGCAGGATTCATGGAGATGGTGTGGATCTCATGAATTGAACCTGGCTACGAGGTGCCCAGTGACGTAGCAGTAGTAAGATCAGTTGGATTGATGTAGGCAGATCAAAGTGACAGTGTCGGATATTGGAGCGCAAATTAGAGTTGACAGCAAGTGCAGAGTGCATGGGTGCAAGAGTTCAACAACGCAGTGGTTCCTGATGACATGTGCAATTGGGACCAACAGAAGTCGAAGACTTTGATGATAGATGCATCAAACTGATTTATTTGTTTGGAGCCTATTCAGTTTCAGAGGAGTTGCAAAGCAGATGCATGGAGTTGCATGGCGCTTGTGAAGATTGCAGGGCGAATGCATGGAGTTGCATGTTGCATGCAAAGACAGTCCTTTCTTGTTGAGAGGGAGTGTTGAAGATGGAAACAAGAAACAGTGAAGGAGGCATCCTAAAAAATCCTTCCTAATCCTAGTTGGAAAGTGATCACCTAAACTAGGTGGGGGCCACACAAGTGATTTTTGTCGCAAAGTCTATTTTTAGACTATGTCTATTTTTAGACTATGTCTATTTTTAGACATATGGATCATGGTCTATGAGTTGCAGGATGCTATTTATGGATGATTGGTCAAGTTGGTAAAAATAGATGGACCTCTGTTTTTAGACATTGGGCGGAATCTATTTTTAGACTGCCGGGCTAAAAATAGAACAGTCGAATATTATTAACCCTTAATAATATTTAGACTATAAACATTATCTTATCCTCTTGGAGCACTTCAGTTTGATGCTTGGATGTGGCACATGCAGCTGACAGAAGGAAATACGCTTTTCCTAAGGGTTAGCTGAGCTATTGCATGGTTGACTTTAGTTAGAACTCATGTGGCAGAGTTTGGTGGAGTTGATGAGACAGTTGGTGGAGTTGTGTTCGGTTTAACTTAGTTGAACTAGTTGTATTTAGTCTAACTGATAAATACACTAGTGATGAGTGGTGTGAATTAATTATTAATTAATTCACTAATTATTAAATCATAAATCAACTAAAGAATACATCAGTTAACTCATGTGCATGGACAGTTCAGTGGAGACCAGTGTTAGAGGTGGGTGAAAGGGTGAGTCTGCTATCAGTTGTGACTATAGCTGTACATGAGATTTGCACACACATTGATTGAGATTGCCAATTAGGATTGCGCAGTATAAGCTAGTGGGATTTGAACTTGGATCTCATTCTTTTCCATATTGGATTGCGCAGTAGAGGCATGGAGACAGGTGGAGGAGATTTGAACTTGTGACTTGTTCATATCTGAGCTAGTTTGTGTGTAACTATTGGAGATAGTGCTGAGTACTTGTGAGGAGTATTGTAATATGATTGTTACATGTTCTCTATCATTATAATATACAGATAGTTGGGGGTTTTCAGCTGTAAGCTTTCCCCATTACATACTGTGTTATATGTGTGCTTGATTATGTTTTAATGTGCGCATGCGACTGCTTCTATTTCCGCATATTGATGATCAATTGTAGAAGATGTTATGTATTATGCATGAAGCTTAAATAGTGTGTAATCAGGATAATCTCGGTGAATAATTCAGCTATTATTCAAATTTCTACACAAAGATCTTGATAATGACTGAGTTAGTAGCATTCCTAGAAGGTATAGCCTCTATCCATTTGGTAAAGTAATCTGTGGCAGTAAGGATCAACTTATGTTGGGTAGATGAGGTTGGGTGAATTTCTCTTATAATGTCCAAACCCCATTGCTGAAAGGGAGCCTCAACACTAATTGGATGCAAAGGTAAGGGTAGGAGTTTCCTCTTGCCATCAAAAATTTGACACTTATGGCAAGTCATGACTAGTTTTTGAGTATCTGGGAAAAGGGTGGGCCAATAATAGCCAGCTCTAAGAATCTTGTTTGCTGTGGTCTTCTAGTAAAGGTGGCCTCCACATTCCCCCTCATGAAACTCATGCATGATTTTTCCTGCATCATTCTCAAGCAAACATTTAAGCAATATGCCAACAACATTTTTCCAATGTAACACTACATCTAAAATGCAGTAATTTAAAGCCTTTTTTTTTCAAGAATGTAGCTTTAGTTTTTTATAAAGAAGGAAGAGTATTGAGATAGAGAAGCACATAAATGATATCAGCATACCAAGATGAATTCAAAAATATTTCTTCAATACAGGGAGCTGTGAATTCTTCTATTTTTTCCGAAATATCAACCATATTTATATCCAATGCTTGGAAATTGGATTCTGCCATGAGTTTTGCTAATCCCTGTCCTTTAATCAACTTTGTAGGCCTAATTTCTAAATCATATTCTAAGATGATTGCAATCCATTTTCCCCTTTTTCCATCAGGGTCTTTATTCAGAATGTCCTTGACAACTGTATGTGGGACAAAAGCAATGATATGAGAGTGTAAAATGTAGACTTAGAAGTCTTTCAATGCTTTTATCAAGGCCGAGGTTTGTTTCTCCATGATGTTATATTTAAGTGGAGCATCCCTTAGGGATTTAATGCAGAAGGATATTGACTTTTCTTGCCCCATGATGTTCTTTTGCAACAGAATTGCAGCTATGGTATGTTCAGAAGTAAATGAGAAGATTTAGAAGTCTTTAGTGAAATCAGGACTGATGAGACTGGTGTTTGAGTGAGAGCTTGTTTCACTAGTTAAAATGATTGTTTAGCTTGTACTGTCCATTTAACCCCTATTTCCCTTTTGAAAATGTTTGCAATATTCCTTAAAAGTTCAGCAAGGTTGGGGATGAATCTCCTTAAATTTTTTATCTTCCCAATGAAAGATTGCAACTCTTTGAGGTTTCTAGGGTGGCTGATTTTCAATCTGCCTTCAACTCTTTTAGGATCTACTTTGATTCCCTCTTTAGAAATTATGTGGCCAAAAAGTTTTCCTTCTTGGAGACTAAAGAGTGTCTTTTTTGGATTCAAAGATAGGCCATATTTCCTACATTTCTCAAAAACTTTTCTCAAATGAATCAAATGTTGTTTATCAGTTTTGGAGAAAACAGTGATGTCATCAAGGTAAATGATTATAAAATAGCCTATGTATTTTGAAAAAGTTATGTCCATGGCCCTTTGAAACGTGGCCCATGCATTCATCAAACCAAATGGCATTTTAGCATACATGAATGTACCGCAAGGTGTGGTGAAAGCAGTTTTGTGTTGATCACTTGGGAGTACTAGCACTTCGTTGTAGCCTGAAAACCCATCCAATAGTGATATTCTCTTAGACCTAACAACCTTCTGAAGTATGTGGTCCATTTTAGGCAAGGGATAATTATCTTTCAGGGAGGCTCTATTCATATTTCTAAAGTCAATGCAAAGCCTAATTTCCCCAGTCTTCTTCCTAACAGACACAAGGTTGGAAACCCACTGTGTGTATCCAAGGGGAACTATGATCCCAACATCATACATATTTTTTATCTCTTTCTCAACTAAAGGTAATAAAACAGGGTTTATCCTTCTTAGTTTTTGTTTGAAAGGTTTCTGATTTTCCTTAAGAGGAATTTTGTGTTGAATAATGCTGGTATCATATGATTTCAGATCTTTGTACCCCCATGCAAATACATCCCTAAATTCTTTGAAAAGTTCAATATACTCCTGTTTGATATGAGTAGGGAGAGTGCTAGATAACTTGATCATCTTGGGTTCATTTATGTTGCCTATGTTATGTTCTTCTACATTAGTTTCTGTAGGTTCCCTTTTTGGTTTTTTAGCTACATCATTGAAATAAAAAAGCCCCTCTAATGGTGCAAGGCCCCTGGGTATTGTATCATTTTTGCATTGTAAAACCTCAAGGTCCTTTTGGTCTGAACTGTTAAATAATTATGCCTTATAAAGATGTTCAAAATGGTTTATATCAGCAGTAAAGGACAACTTTGTTTTAGGGGTCTGTTTCTCATCAAAACATTCTTCTTCATGGCTTAGACTAACTGTTGGTTCAGCAAAATCATTCCTTGATTGTAGGAAATCATCAATATTCTTATCATCCTCAAACACTTGCCAATAGTTTTCATTGTCAGGGACTGTAGGCCTATTTTTCACTTTGACATTAAATTGTTCATTTACCTGTGGTATTTGACAATTGCTGGCAGCAAAGGCAAGTTCATTTGCAAAGTTATTTTGAGATCTAGGGATGAAGATGAGTTCATATTTTTCAAAGGTTTTTAAGAGCTTTAGGGAAGCATTTATATATTCTCTTAGTATTGGGTTTTTGGCTGAATACTCCCCTTTTATTTTCCTAATAATCAGCTCTAAATCTCCTTGGACTGATATTTTTTTGGCTCCTAAATCTTTGAGAAAATGTAGGCTAAGGAGGAGAGCTTCATATTCTGCAATTTTATTGGTGCATTGGAAATCAAGTTTGTAAGAATGTCCTATGTTTGTATTATGTATCCATATACCAGCTCTTGAACCTATTTTGCTGAAAGATCCATCAAAGCTCATTTCCCACAGTGTTTCCTTCTCATGTTCATTATCATTTTGCTTTTCAAGGCTGCTAAAGTTTGGACTGTTATGTTCCTGATTAGGGGACATATTTGACTATTTTGGGGGAATTAAATCCATCTTATTTTCCTTTTCTTGTTGGCTTATTTCATTTTCATTATATAAGATAAAGGATTCTAAGTCTAAATTAATAGAGTAAACAGGAGTGTTGTTTGGTCTATCTATGTTGCTTATCATATCTTTCATATGGGATTCCCTGTATAATCTTCTAGTATGTTTAAAAACTGGAATGATAGCATAATACATGTCCATTTGAAGGCTCCCCTTAAGTTTGGCTCCCCATGATCTGGATAGAAGCATGCCATACTTTGGGGGAATGTATGCAACCACTATGTCCATGAATAGACCCTTAGTAGGAATTTGTGCCAAATTGACACATAAAACCTTAATTAGACCTAAACATTTAACTCTTCTTGAATCAAAGGAATACAGGTCCTTGTAAGGTTTAGTAATTTCTAGGCCTAATCTCTCCATCACCACCTTTGGCATGAGATTGTGGGAGGCACTAGAGTCTAGCATGGCATTGTGTAAGATTTTGTCATGTATATTTAGGCTGACATAAAATGGAGGGATGGTCCCTTCTTGGTATTTTCCTTCTACCTCAGGACCAAAAAACAATTTTGGTTTATCATCTGTCAAATTCAAAGTATCAGTATCATTCCCTATATTCAAAGCTTTCAAAACTTGGTTTTTATATACATTCGGGGTTATTAGTTCAGCTAGGGGTATACTAATTTTGATCTTGGCAATTTCACCCTCAAGGCTGAAAGGGACTAATGTTTTTGACATATTTACATCTATTTTTTCAATCATAGTCTTTTCAATAATTCTGATTTGCTGAATTTTATTAGGACCGTTTTTTAAGACAGATTTCTTAGTGCCACTAGCAGAGGTACTAGGGCATCTTGGGTCAACACTTTGCTGACTGGTTTTGTCCTTGTTTGAGTCTGTTTTCTTAGTCAAAGTGTTATTACTGTTTGCTGTCCTTTTAGGAATGTTTTCAGAAGTTTTCCTAATAGCAGTGTCTGTGTTTTTATCATTGGAAATTTCTAAGTTCCCTTTGCTTCTAAGATCATATTGTTTGTGTACCTCCAATATTGCATTCTCAAACCCCAACCGGTAATCTTCAGAATCCTCATGATTGTTTTCAATTTGTTCTAAGGAGAAGAATCCTTGTTCTTCTTTAGTGAGAAAAACATCATTCTCACTGTTTGATCCTATCAAATTAACATGGTTTTCTTCCAACCTTTAAGTTTCGATTTATTCCTCTTGATCTACATAGTTTTGTTGGAAGGGAGGCCTAATTTGTTGGCCACTATCTCTTTATCTATCTTGAATAGGGTCTCTTCTGAAATTTGGATTCCTATTTCTGTTTTGGGGATTGATTTGGTTTTCTCTAAGAGGCACTCTCTCATTTAAGTTTATCTTTTCAAGCATTCTTTCCATTACCCTCACTAAGTTATCAATTTTGGCATCAGAAGATGAGGTTGATGCCATTGTTTCATCTTTGCATGTAACTCTTTTCTCTGATTTCAACCTAGCTCTTTTCTCAATCATATTTTCCTGTACACTTATAGCTCCCCTCTGCATATCTTCTAAAGTTAAGGGGTCTCTTTCTCTTAGCTGATAGGCCATGTCTGGATCAAAGCCTTCTATAAATTTATCTAAGGCTAAGCCTAGTGGAGGTTTCATGTTTGGGGGAAGTGCATTGTAAACACTATTGAATCTAGTGCAATAATCTTGGACACTTTCCCCAGTGTTTCTTTTGAGGTTACTATATTCTGAAAATATTTGGAGAGGATTCTTTTTTATTTCCCATTTGTTTATGAATGTTTGGTATAGAGAGGGGAGATCATTTATGCTATTAGGAGTTAAGTTTTTAAACCATTTTTTGGCTTCTCCTCCTAAACTTTGGGCAAAGATTCTCATATTAATGGTCTCTTCTTCTATTTCCATGTAATCAAAAGCATCATTCATTTTATCTACATGTTGTTGGGCAGTAGTAGATTAAGCTCCAGTAAAATGGGGAATTCTAGATTGATAATCATTTGGTAAAGGAACCAGAGGTTGTGGTAACACTAATGGGGCACACCATGCTGCCATGGTAGGAGCAAATGGGGGATTTACAAGAGGTGGATTTGTGAAAGGGAAAGTGGAATGAAAGGGAGTGTTTTGAACAGTGGAAGTATGGATGGGTATGTTGGAAGTACTTGGAACAACAAACTGATTTTGAGCAGATTTGTTATGGAAGGAGCTAAAGTGATGGAGAAGCTAAAAATTAGGTGGAGTGGAAGGGGAGGCTTATCTACTAGAGCTTTGCTGCAAATATGTGGGCTCAAGCTCAGCTTGGTCTATATCACTATGTGACTTGATTCTGAATAGGTTCTTTGTATGAGACAAGTCAAAGTGAGGATCTTTCAAGACTGTAAGGTTTTCAGGGACATATCTTATTCTTTGGCTAGTCCTAACAGTAGTTAAATTTCTGGCTCTAGAATTTTGCCACAAAATATTTTCTGGATCATTAACTATTGTAGGAGGATTAGGGTCCGGATGAGATCTGGTATTGATCCTATGTGAAGCCGGATTTCAATTTCAAAATTTAGAGAGGCTAAAAGTATGAGGACTGTTTTCAAAAGTTTTAACCTCTCTTAGTGTCTAGAATCCTTCTAGAACATGGAACTAGGATTCTAATATTCTTCAGGGCTAGTTAACACAATCCTAAGGAAATATGGAGTACTAGTGAAGTAATAAGCCTACTGGGGCTAGTGGAGTCACCAGGTGGAAATTTTTAGCTTTTTTAAAGGTAAAATGTATTATGGTCCACCACAAATAAGTAATAAAGCCAATCTAGGAGTGTTTTTTGGGTTTTCTGAGTTTTGATATGGTTATATGGTTTGTAAGATTGTCCTATACCTGAATCATCATGTAGCTAAGATGGTGAAATAAAAAAAGTCTACTCTATGGCTGATAGCTTGATTCCTTTAAGGTTTGATGAGGGTTTCTAGAATCCTAAGGTGTACTTAGATTGTCACTGATTCAGAAAGTTTCATCATAATCACCATTATGTTGGTAGTGCTTAAAGGTAGCTATGGTTCACTGGATGAATACTGAGTGTTTTACTTTGGGACTTTACTCAAAATGTCCCACCGTGATTGCCATTATGTTGTAGTCATGTGATTTGGCAGATTGGGATACCAAATGACAAGGCAAAATCAAAACCATTCTTTAGAGTCCTAGGACCTAGCCTTCCTCGACTCAGAGAGGGATCTCTCAGGTTGTTTGTAAAGGATGTGTGCTTGTTTTCTTAAAGGGTTGATTTTAGGCTAGTTATGAGGTATGAATTTTGTTTGATTGTTTGGTTGGACATGATGATTAGAGGAGCATAGATAGAATGGGAAATCTCTAAGTTATTGGGCAATGGAGTTGAATGAAAGTCATGATAAGTTCATCAATGGATTGGGGAGTATCATAGGGAAAATATAACTTGGCCAGTGGATCTTCAAAGTTTAGGGTAAAAAAATGGACATTAAGGATGAGAATGAAAAGTAGGACAAAGAGAAATTAAGAATTATTTATCATCTACTTTAAACAAGAGACATCTTTCAAGGTATCTGTTTTGAAGAAAGCCAAAGGAAAAGGCAAACCATAGACTTCTTTGGACAGAATTTTAATAAGAAAACCTTTCAGAAAACAATCCAGTAATCCAAAGACTACTTTTAGATAAGAAAACATATAAGAAAAACATTAAGAGAAACCTAAGATAAAACAAAAATAATCTAATTTTCTTTTGACCAACTCTTTATGGATCTTTTGAAGCAACCTTTTGAGGCAGTCTAGAGGATAGGGCACACCATAGACTTCCCTGGTTTAGAATCTACTAAGCATACTTTGAAAATATCTTTAAAAATAATATCTCAAGTTGTACTCAAAGGAGCATGGACTCACCACTTAATTTCATGGTTTCACTCTATTGAAATCATTTCTAAAAACAACCTCTCAAGCCATACTCAAAGGACCATGGACTTACCAAAAAAGAAACTCCTTGGTTATAATCTATTGAATTAATTTTAAAACAACAAGATAGATGAAACTGGAGGGCAGTTAAGAATCCTCCAATCAGACCTTGCAAAAGAAAACATTAAGACGATGAAGAGTAAACAGAACTAAGGTACTCTCAAAATACATTTCTTATCCTAAAAATTTTACTCTACTGTAACAAAGAAAGATGGGAACATAATGAAAATAGGAAGTAACAATAACAGATATAAGCAGTTCACCAATAGCCAAGCTCAGGGATCCATTGATCTAGTCTCCTCCATCAATAAACAAATCAGGGCATCCACAAGATCCAAGACATCAATTATCCTTCAACTTCCAAGAGACTATGTATTACTTCAAAGAGTCATCAAATGCCAACAATAAAATGAGTTCAGATGCAGTATTTATGCTGCAAATGAGGTGGTGGAGTTCAAGATAGGGTTTTGAGTATCATTAATTACAGAGTAAGTGCACTCACAACCTTGAAAACCATGCAAGGCATAAGGCAAGAACATCTGCAGCTACTTCTCTGTTTCAATAACTCTGTCTTAACTCCTAAGGGAAAATAGGTTAAGAGTTTGACTTTCAGGCATATTTTTAACTATTAAAATAACTTCCTTGACAGATAAAAATATCTTCTGACTGTGTAATAACTGACCAAATGCCTTTATGGAAGGAAGCATGATGTAGGTGGCAGTTTAGTCTTTAGATGAGTAACTGCTTCTTTGTTGAATCATTCAAGGCTTTCATTGGGTTATTTGCCTTTATTTAATCATAAATATGTCCTTTAGGCTTTTAAACTTTGATTTTTATTTAATAATATGCCTTACTACCTTTATCCTCTGTTATGCTTTATGACTGTTTAGTTGATTTATCCTTTGTCTTTTAAACCTTTGGATTTTCATATTTAATCACTGTCTTAAGGGCTAATCCTCTGTTTTATCCTTTCATCTGTAATTAGCCCTTTAAGCCTCATGTTTTTCATTTTCTTTCATCACTCCTATGACTGCAATTGTCTTTTGCGTGCAGGGAGCGTTTCTTCATGGTACTAGTGGGTTATGTAATCCATCGATGATCATGATTCATCGAGGTTAAACCTTTATGCAACCCTCCTGGCCTTTTAATGAAAATTCACCTCTTGGATCGTCATCCAGAGGATATTTTGACCATTTGTAATGCCTATGTGGGCATCACTACCATTTTAAAACCTGTAAAACACAAACAAACATTTTAGCTTAAAAACCTGTGGGGGGGGGGGGGGGGTTAAAACTGCATTTTTCAGGGTTCTGAGGCATCGGGGGTAATTTGCAGAGGGAGAAAGGGTACAGAGGGAAGGTTTCATAGGCAGAACCATGGGGAAAATCAAACAGATACGAGGAACTTTGAATTTTTGCGCAGAGGTGAAAAGGCAATTTTTGAAAACTAGGTGGTTTATCTCGTAGGTGAACGACGGTAAGTGGTATTGGGCTGGGGTTGTGTGATTCCACTAATTGATTGCCACGTGGTGGGGTGAAAACTAATTTTATCATGCAGGTTAGGAGTGTTAACGCTCGGCACTGATTTCCTTGCGATATGGGATTTGGACCGTCAGATCTCAAGCGGTGAGATTGACAGTGCAGAAAGGTTGAGGGACTGGGGCACAGGTCTATGGAGTGGAGCCCAGGACAGGTGTTGGGATTTCATTTTTCGAAGGGTTAAACGAAGATTGGGGCCCAGGCATGATGACGTATGCAGGTTTTTCGGGTAGCGCAGGCTTATATGGTGAACGGGCAGAGTGATGGGGATGCGTCCCATTATAATATTCCCAAATGGGGAAGCAGCAATACATGAACAAAAAACTGGAAATAACAGTGAATAACATCATACCAAAATGTATGGAAATCATGGAGCCATTTTATTATGTAAATCAACAACAAACAAGTACAATAGAGGTGGGCACAACTCAAATAATCAAGGCAAACAAGCCTCCCATGAATACATATGCCAAAAATGAAACGCTGCTATATTGCAGAATGCTCATGAACAAGTACAACGCAGTCATAGATGGTACAATACTATTGGAAACATGAAATAGCATAAATATGCAAATATATGGCTCATACAATGTTGGGAGTGAAGATCTAGACTCCCAAACTCAATTCCAAGACAATCTAGAAAGGATTTCCTAAAATATGCAAAATGGAAAAAATGCCGGAGTGCAGCCCTAGGGCTGAGTAGCAGCTGCAACTCAAGAACTGAATGGAGATGGATGAAGATGAAACATGATATGAATGAACCTCCTCCAATGGATCTTCCAAGTGAAAGGCTGATCCTAACACTGAAGATCTCACCCTCCAGAAAAACACTGCAACCCCTCACTGCAAATGGTCACAGAAATAACGCAGTCACTGAGGGATACTATGTTGTAGGTGAAAGAAAATGGATTGGCCAAGTGAAAATATCTGAAATAAACTCCGAAATCTTCCTTGCTGATCTCCCAAAGGAAAGAAAGGTTCCTCCTCTGAAAAATAAGCTCTGGACATGGTGTTGTGAACCCTCCACTGCAACACCCTCCAACACAACGTTACACTCTGCAGAAATAACGTTGTAGATGAAGGAGGTAGCTTGGCCTCAAGCCTGGATGTGGAGAAATGAAGTGAAAACTCCCTCAAGAGGCCTCTCAAGAAAGTAGAAGGAATTCCTAAACATGAATGCCTTGTGCTAAGTAGCACAACAATCTCAACTAAATAGTTGAAGAAAGCACAATAGTCATGCAAACCACAAAATCAATAATCCATATCCTATCTTGCTATGGCTTCCTTGCCCTCCTTTTATACAAGTGGAAGCGTTCTCATATTGGGTCCCACTCATTAGGGTTTCCTCCACCAAGGAATCTTCCTCCCACTATCACTTCACTGTCTCTAAATATGATCTCCACCTCTTATCGCAGCGCTATTGACTTGGTCAAACTTGACCTTGTCCACATGAAAATGTCCCTTTTCACACATGAGGGTGTGAAATCCAGTCATATTGATGATCCCTTTTCACATTATGAGGGATTTTATTCATATTTTTATTATGCATGGGCCTCCTTACCCATTTATTCAACTGCTAGGTGATGAAAACAAAAATCAATATTCCAATTAGCTGCATGCTAATTTTGGAATATTACATATTGGTTGCAAATGCTAGGCCATTGGAAAGGATGTTATAATTTATAGGGACAAAGGTGAGATGATATTTTGTGAATTTTTTAAGGAGGTCAAGGGCATCATCCCTATATGCTTTAATCTAGGATTCTTAGCTGTGTACTCTCCCTTGATCTGCCTAATAACTAGCTTAGAATCTCCATGAATAGTTATCCTCTTGGCTCCTAGTTTCTTCAGTAATTGCAGTCCTAGGAGGAGTGCCTCATATTCAGCTATGTTATTTGTGCATTGAAAGTTTAGCTTGTATGTGTGACCTTCTGCATGATTGTTCTCTATGTTATGCACCCATATACCTACTCCTGAACTAGTCTTGCCACAAGAACCATAAAATCTCATAATCCAAAGAGGTTCAATTTCAGATTTTTCATTGGGTTGGTCATTATGGTCTCCATTATGTTTCTTATAGTGGTTTCCACTATATTGGTAATTGTTTTTTTCTTTATGGTCTGCACTGCATTTGCTGTTATATTTTTTTTGGTCAAACTGTTTTGACTATTCCTCCTCTTTTCCCTCTTCTTCTAAAATTTTCTTCTCATTTTCTACTACTTGTTCATTGTTATTTTCATCATTGTAAAGGATAAATGAATCAAGGTCTGTATGAATTGAATAAAGAGGGGAATTATCTGGTTTTTCTTGATTGCCAACCATGTATTTCATGTGAGTTTCCCTATACAGTCTTCTTGGTTGACTAAAGACAGGGATGGTAGCATAATTCATGTCCATTTGGAGGCTACCTTGGAGTTTGGCACCCCATGATCTTGAAAGGAGCATGCCATATTTAGGAGGAATATCAACCATTACAATATCCATTACTAGGCTCTTGGTTGGTATTTGTGCTAGATTGACACATAGATCTTTGATTAGGCCTAGACATTTAACTCTACTAGAATAAAAAGAGTATAAATCTTTGT
This sequence comes from Pinus albicaulis, assembly GCA_034641835.2. Lineage (NCBI taxonomy): Eukaryota > Viridiplantae > Streptophyta > Pinopsida > Pinales > Pinaceae > Pinus > Pinus albicaulis. The sequence goes on from CM076570.1 coordinate 1,626,690,489, forward strand.
ATGGTCTAGTTATCTCCAGGCCTAGTCTTTCCATTACTACTTTTGGCATAAGGTTGTGTGAAGCTCTTGAATCTAACATGGCATAGTGGGGAGTTTTATCATGGATGTTTAAACTAACATAAAATGGAGGAAAAATTCCCTCTTGAAATTTCCCTTCAACTTCTGGTCCAAATAGAAGTTCAGGTTTGTCATCATTTAAATTTATAGAATCAAAATTTTCTCCTATGTTTAAAGCTTTCAAAAGTTGGGATTTATATACCTCTTGAGTGACTAATTCAGTAAGAGGAATAGCGATTTTAATCTTGGCAATTTCATTCTCTATACTGAAAGGTGTCTGAGTTTTTGAAATGTTCAAATCAGCTTTTCCAAACATTGTTTTCACATCAATTTTAGCTTGTTGGTTTTTATTAGGAAGCTCAGTTAAAAAATTTTTATTAGGAGCACTAACTGTGTTGCTAGTGCTACTTTGGTCACCACTATGTTTGGGATTAGGTTGACTATTTTTGTTTTTATTTATGTCAGAACTTTTAGCCACTGTGCTGAGATTTTATGTTGTGTTTTTAGGAATGTTTTCAGGGGTCTTCCTAGCAGAAATTTCAGAGGTATTTCTCTTGGGAGTGTCTTGGTTTTTCTTGCTCCTCAGGTCATACTATCTATGTACTTCCATGATGGAATTTTCAAAGCCTTGTTTGTAGTCTTCAGATTCTAGGCTTTCTTCTTCATATTGAGTTGGGGAAAACATGCCTTGTTCTTCCTTAGTGAGGAAAACAATATCCTCATTATTTACTCCCATTAAATTTATGTGATTTTCCTCTATTTATTCAATAACCCCCTCATCTTCATCAGCATAGTTTTCTTGGAAAAGAGGTCTTATTTGTTGATCAAGATCTCTTTGTTTTATTTGAGGGGGGTTTCTACTAAAGTTTTGGTTTTGGTTCTGATTTTGATTTCTGTTTTGAGGAGCTGTTTGGTTTTCTCCAGGATAAGATCTCTCATTTACATTCATCCTCTCCATCATCCTTTCCATGGTTTTGACTAAGTTATCAATATTTGTATTAGATGTGGAGGCTACAGTTTCTTCCCTATATGTGACTCTTCCTTCATTTTTCATTCTAGCGCTTTTGGCAATCAGATTGGCTTCTACACTTATTGCTCTTCTTTGCATGTATTCTAATGTGAGGGGTTCTCTTTCTCTTAATTGATAAGCCATATTTGGGTTAAAACTATCAGGGAATTTAATTAGAGCTAGACCTTGTGGAGGTTTCATGTGTATATGGAGGGCATTATATACACTATTGAACCTAGTGGAGTATTCTTGGACATCCTCTCCAATATTTCTCTTAATTTTTTCATACTCTTATAAGATTTGGAGAGGGTTCTTATTGACTTCCCATTTGTTTAAGAATAGTTGATGAAAAGCAGGGAGGTGATTTATACTATTAGGGGTTAAGCCTTTAAACCATTTTCTTGCCTCTCCCCCTAAGCTTTGAAAAAACATTCTAATTTTAACAATTTCATCATCTATTTCTTGTCTGTCAAAGTAGTCGTTCATTCTGTCCACATGGTGTTGAGCAGTAGTGGAACTAATAGCATCATATAAGGGGATTTTGGATTGGTAATCCTATGGTAGAAAAACTAAAGGCTGAGGTGGGACTAGTGGAGCATACCATGTTTCCATGATATGTGGTTGAGGGAACAAAGGAGGGTTAACCAGTGGAGGATTGACAAAAGAAGGTACAGGGTTAAATGGAGGAAGGTGAAAAATGGGGGATGAGGTTAGTCCAACAGAATACTGATGTAAGGTGGATCGGTCTAAAACTATCTAGGTTATCCAACTCTAAGATCTAGTCCTAGACAAGCTCTATTTTAGGGGTGAGTCCAAGAGGGTATTTTGCAAGTCTTTAAGGTTTTCAGGTAGGGAACTTGCTTTGTGGATAGGTTTGCTAACAGTTTGGTTTTTAGATATAGGAGACTTCCTAAGGATGCTTTCAGGATTGTCAACTATTGCAAGAGGATTTGTGTTCCGATGAGATCTGGTACAGATTATTCTAGAAGCTAGGATTTGGACCCAAAAATCAGAAAGGTTAAGAGTTAATGACAACCTTAAAGGACAAACCAATCTGTGAAAGAAATAATTAATCCACGAAGTATTCTCGACTGGGTTCTATGATGTTTTAATGATAAAATTATTTTCCTAGTGGAGTCTATGAAAAACCAGTGGAGTTAGCAGGCCTATTGAAAACCAGTGGAGTCACCAGGTGGAGGGTTTTTACTTGTTTTATGGCTGGTTTTTGTCCACCATCAGCAACCAGGTACCATTATTGGTTAGCACTTGATTCATCTAAATTAAAATGGGGTTTTCTGAGTTTTTGAGGTTATTTAAGATGTTTATTACTCAGTATCCCCAGTACGGTCGCCACTATGTTTGCTCCCCGTGATTTGCAAGATTGGAAAGAACAAACTCTGCAGGGAACCACATCAGAACCACTTTGGAATCCTAGGACCTGGCCTTCCTAGACTTAGAGAGGGATCTCCCTATGTAATTGTTTATAGATTATATGTCTTTATACTCTTGTTTTATGATATTAGGCTATTTATGAAGTTCTAAGGACTTGTTTGTTTTGATTGATTGATTGATTGATAGGTTGATAGATCAAATGGTGTGATTAATTGAAGGAGAGTTTCAATTGAATAGATAGACCATGAGAAACATTAATCCATTGGGCTATGGAGTCATAAAAGGATTTAATTATTCATCAACTCTGCAAGGGTTTTCATAGGGCAAGCTAACTATATCAAGTGGATCTCTTAGATTAGATGTGATATGAAATAAAAATAAGTTATGAATGCTGCAGAACTAAAAGTCAGTTAAGAATATTTTAACTCTACTTCAATAAGAAAAACCCTTTAGGTAACTATTTGAGACAAACCAAAGGACAGTGAATACCATAGACTTCTTTGGCCAGAATTTAATAAGCAAACCCTTAAGACAACAATCCAACAATCCTAGGATTACTTTCAGACAAAGAAAACATTTAGGTTATCAATGAGTGAAACTAAAGAGCAAGCTAAACCTATCTTCTTTAATCAAAAACTCTAAAGACCTTCAAAGTAAAATTTTAAGACATACCAGAGGAAAGTGCATACCATATACTTCCTTGGATGGAATCTACTAAGTATACTTCAAAGAAAGGCCTTAAAAATAATATTTCAAGCTACACCAAAGGACGGGGCATACCATAGACTTCTTTGGCTTGACTCTATTAAATCATTTCCAAGACAAAAAGCTAGGTGGAACCAGAGAGAAATTAAGAATTCTCCAATTAGACCTTGCAGAAGAAAACATTAAGATAAATAAGTAGACATAAATAGCGTGCTAAGACAACATATCCTAATCTAAAATTTTTGTTCTTTTATCAGAGAAATAATGGACAGAATGGAAAACAGAAGGAAAATATTGACAAAGAAGGAAAACTTCACCATTAACATAGCTCAAGAATCCTATGAATGTGCTTGTATTACTGATGTTCAAAATAGTAACATTACTCCAATACAAATAGCTCTCTGCAACTCAAAGCTTTCTCAAATCTAGCCTCTCAATCCATCACCTATTTCAACAACCAGCAATCAGACAACTATTCAACCAACCAACCAACACTAAAAATGAATAATACATGCAGTATTTATCTGCAAAATGAGGAGGTGATCCTAGCTAGGGTTTCAGATGTTATTTATTACAGAGTTTAATGATTTTTTGACCTTTGATACCATGCAAGGCCTAAGGAAAAAATATCTAAGGTAAACCTATTGTAACAATAACTCCTAACTTCACTGTTTGAGCTAACTTTCGGAAATATTTGACTTTAAGGCCTTCTCAATAAATTTTACAATAACTAGAGAGTGGTTGAGAAATATCTCTGACTTTCTCAATAACTGCTGATGTTTTTATTGAAAGAAAACATGTTGTAGGTATAAAAATGTGTTTCTGAAGAATTGAATGCCTTGGGTTTACCATTCAAATTTGCTTCTGAGCTAATCTTTCTTTGTTTTTTCCTTTAAACTTTGTTTCAGGCTTTAAAACTTTGATTTGTCTTCTTTAAACTATCTTACTTCTTTACCTCTACCTCTTTGTCCTTTAATTATTTTTATTCTTCTATATTCATCTCTGTTTCTTGATTTTACCTAGATATTATCGTGCTTGTGCCTTTAACTTTGTTTTAACCTTCTTAAACCCTTAGATTATCCTTATTCCTCTGATCTTCACTGTTGTTGATCATGTAAGCCCCCTATAAAATTCTGACCAAGAAATCTCGTTTAAAATCTTTCAAACCCCCTATTTTTGGCCTAAAATTCCTTTTTCTGCCTATCATTACCTTTTCCTAGCCTCAAAATTGCATTAAAAATGGCCAAAGCCCGCATTTAAAAATATATAAGGTTTGGCACCTTTCGGCCCTAGCCCCTCAGTCTTTTTCTCCATGTAACCTGGGTGCCAGACCAATTGCTAAACCCGGGAGTGCTTATCACACACACACACACACACACACACACACACATATATATATCAGGCGTGTTTATAACTGTTGATCTGTATAGATCCAACGACATTCGTAAATCTTCATTGCACCCATGGCCCAGTCCGTCCATCGCCCAAATCGCCCATCCACCATCCAATCAACCTACAAAATCAACGGTTCACAGTACTCCCGCCCTGGTGGTCCCCGCTCTGTGCACTATACAAAACCGATGGTTTATATCGCACCGCCTTTCCGAGGCGGGCGGTATTTCTCAATTCGAAGCGATTCCATACATTGTTTGCCATGTGTCCCCGCGTATGGCCCAAAAACCACCGTTCATCACGCATTATCGTTCGTCCGTAGACACGGCGTGATATGCGCGTGAGCCATCCAATATGGGGTGATCCATCCGATGGTAGTCGCTCCACGAAGCTGCACGGGTGTTAATCCAAGTCAATAGTGCCCCTGGCCCACCATTTCATCACCCTCCAACGCATTTTCAACTGTCGATCTCCTCCTGAGATCTGACGGTCCAGATCACTTGCCTCTCCGCTAGTTGCCTCCGTACCTCCACGTCATCCGTTCCGCGTGTTCATCGTATTTTTCCTCCGCCATTCTACATTTCATTCATTAGTCAAATTTCAAATGTTTTACATTAATAACTTTCACCAGTCCATCCTCCATCATTACGCTGCATTTTCTGCCACCTTGCATTGTTCCACCATTTCGCCATGTCTACACCACCATTTTCATTGACTCTGCCACATTCACCATCCCCATGCACAGTTTTCCTAACAAGTTTGCGGGTTTTGCAGGGTTATAGCGGCGGAAAACTACCATGATTTACAGTCTTGATTACAGTAGAAGAGCACATCAAAGGACTATTTTTCAGAGGCTGTAATTATGGAGAAAGGCCTGGGAAGATATTTTGACAAGACTTCCATTAAAGAAGCAGGGTTAAAATCTGTCAAACCCCTCAGAGCCATTCAAGGCACAGATTGCGGAGATGGAGACATTAATGGAGCAGCAGAGAAATATCAGTGAATGATTGAGGAATTCAACGTTCAGCATTGAAGATCTTAAACCGTAATTCGGGGTTTAGAAGGCAGAGGGTACCATTCGCAGAAAAGAGTACCTTAAGGTTTTCTTTTCAACACCATTTTCTTTCAGGAAAGGACGGAATGTCTATGTGATTCTACTTCTTACCGTGTTCCTGAAGAGATTTCTACCCAGTGCATTTATTTCAGTAAGCAGGCAGAAGAGTATATACAGCACTACAAATTCATTCAGCATATGGGCGTGCACATTTCCGCCATCTTGTCTTAATGAGGCAATTAAAAATTCATCACCTACTCCCTTTCCGAGCTTTCTTTTTCTCCTATAAAGCTCCCGAAGAACAGATGATTTAAGGTTCCAGATTTTATCAGAAAATTATGCAGTGAAAGGATTTTTGTATACATTTTTTTGAACTCTTGTATGAAGGCTCAGAGCTCATAGGGTCTTAGTGAGGAGGATTTCCATCTGTTAAAGAGGATTTTGGTCTTTGGTATTTCACAGTCTGTAACTTTCTCTTATGTATTATTTAAATAGATCATTTCATTTCATCCATCTTTCCTGTATCATGTTTCTGGAATGCGAGTGACTCACTGATTTTAGTATGGATTTATCCTAGTTGATACCCATGCTTGGATTATTCAAGCGCTTTAAATATGGCTCAGGCATGATATTCTGTTCCACTATTCATCTAAACCATATTTCTACTATATTAGTTTCTTTGGGAGGGTGTTTTTAAAATGCTATTATCATGTATGGATTCTTAGATTGGTAAGCCCATTACATGGTGGTATTCTGTATCTGGATATCAGCTCAATGATAACTAATATCTTCTCAATATTTCATTCACTATATACACCTTCTGATAATTTATTTCTGTGAGGTATTTCTGAATTGGCCCTCTTTGCAGTAAGCTGTCTCTGAATTGTCTGTTGCTTTTATATTGGAGTTGTGCATGTTGCCTCTGCAATATTATTTCCTCTGTGTCAGTTTCTGAAGGTCTTGGTCCCATTCAGATTAATATTCCTTGTTTCAGGAAATAGAATGAGAGATTTTTATTGATAACTTCCTCTGTTATACCATATGCTCCTTGCTAATATAAGATGTCCTAGGCACTGGTCTATCACAACTCTAGGCTGTCTCTAGGAGCGACAACATCTTTTTGGCGCCATTGTTGGGGAACAAAGTTGAGAAAATTTAAGTCCCTGGGCCTCGACAAAATCTAATTCACTCTTCAAGTAGGTGAGTATGGAGAGTTGAGAGTTGTAGATCCCTCACCTTGGCAACTCCACATTTGTTATTAGATAAATTCATTTGTAGTCCTGGCTCCTCGTAAGCCACACTTGAGGTCAGATACGTCTCAGCCAAAGACACCTTCAGTGTCTGACCCTGAAAAGATCATACATAGAAGAAATTGGAGAAAAGAAAATCAGTTCACTCTGAAATCCCTGAATTTTCTATAGAAGACTTTCCATCCTCTTCTTCTCAATAAGCTCAAGTGTTAGGTCCCGACTCCACTATGGGAGATACCGATTATTAATATTCAGATAGTCCACCCCGAGGTGGTGTCAGAAATAAAGATAATTTTCACCCTACCCCTGAGGTCAAAGAGGTCAAAGAAGTCACTGAAATATCTTCTGTTAACAGACCATTATTCCCCTCAACACCTCAAGTTTTTGTTCATTACATTCCTATTGTTATCCATACCCCACTTCCACCTCCTCCTCCTCCTCTTACTCATCAAACTATTGCACTACCTCCACCCCATCCAATGGCCAATGTTCTAGGCTTCTTGCTAAATAAATATGCCCCTCTGGCATTACCCCAAGTGTTGAATGATATGCCACAGGATTATTTGAATATTTTACCCTGATTCAATGGGGAAAACAAGATCGATGCTCAAAAACATCTTGAGTTCTTCTGTGCTTTCACAGAGAATTTTAATGTGGAACATTTAGATGTGGTCTTAAGGCTATTTGTCCAATCCCTTGATGGTGAAGCTCGAAAATGGTTTAAGACATTGGCAGGTCATTCTATTACCACTTGGGAAATAATGGAGGATACTTTTCTCAGAAAATGGGGAGAGAAGAAGGACCATGGACATTGTCTTACTGAGTTTAATACACTCAAGAAGAGACATAATGAAGGGGTGTCAGAATTTATCAAGAAATTTAATAAATTGTATTTGAGTCTTCCTGCTGATATGAAACCTCATCAAACTGCTGCTAAAGTTGTTTTTTTAGCAGCTTTTGATTTAGAATTTGGTTTCTCTCTCAGAGAAAGAAAGCCTGCTACTCTGGACAATGCTCAGTCAAATGCACTAGAGTTGGAGGCAAACTTTGCCTCCACTGGCAAATCAAAGGGAAGATCTGAACAAGATACTAGAAGAAGGGGCAAAGAGGAGGTATCTACCTCCTACCAAGACAGAGATTTAGCTACTAACTGAATTGAAGAAATGAGCAAAATGATTAGGAACCTTTCTGGTAAACTGGTCAAGCTTGAATTGGAGGCCAAGAGTTCAGCCTCCAAGAATTTCCACAATGCTCAAAACAGATGTTACAATCCTCAGTATAGGAAACCACCCCTGAAAATATTTCCAAGGGATGCAAAGGAACAAAAATATCAGGTACCACACCCATTGTACTTGGAAGGTCCAGTAGACAATTCTACTGAAGACACCGCCTATGGATTGGAGAATGAAAATCTTGCCTTTTCAAATAGTGATGGAGAGGAATGCCCTTTGCAAGGAAATGATGGAGCTGAGTGCTCGTTACAAGAAGAAGAAAAAGCCAGAGACACAGAAGATGCTGAAATTGATCATTATTGTAAACAGTTTACTGATTTCATGAAAGCACAATTCAATAGAAGATATAACCTCAGATCCTCTAGGAAGAGGAATCGTACCCAAGATCAAGAAGAAGAGCTACCCCAGAAGTAAGCACCTGCTCAGAAGGAGTCTACAATGAAGAAAGTCATAGACAAAGGTAAGGGCTCTCTAAACAAACCTTTGCAGTATAATGATCAAATTCCTTCCTCTTCAAAAGTAGTCATTCCTCCTAATACCAAGTCTGTGTCAAAGGAATTCAAACCCTTAGCTGAAAATAAAGAGTCAAAAGAGGTTGTAATAGAAAAATCTTCTCTTGTTTCAGTCTGCAAAAGGAACTTGAGAAAGTCAAAATCCCAGTCCCCTTGACTGAACTATTAAAGCAACCTGCATATCAATCCTAAGTCACCTCTTTTATGATCCCTCCAGAAGCAGCACTCACCCCAGATAGTCTCAACCTTCAAGAAGAAAGACCCATGGTTGTCTTTGGTCCACATGTTGAGGAATTAGATGCTTCTACCCCTCCCTTTTGTGTGTCTCTAGTGATTCATGACCTGCTATTACATAACTGTATGTTAGATTCTGGAGCTTCCCATAATCTACTGCCTCTGTCAGTCATGGAACAACTAGGATTACAAATCACCCGTCCATACAAAGATTTCTATTCATTTGATTCCAAAAGATTTAAATGCTTGGGAATGATCAAGGATTTGGTGGTCAATTTGGCCCAAATCCCAGCAAAAAGTGTGGTAATGGACATAGTGGTGGCTGACATCCCAGCTCGTTTTGGCATGTTACTGTCAAGGTCCTGGGGAACAAAAATTGGTGGGTCAATCAAGTTGGATTTAACATATGCTACTATCCCAGTTTTTGGTGGTCACGAGAGGAGGTTGTACAGGGAGACTAGATTTGTCAAGATGGTGACTAAGGCTGAAAACTCTATTAATTCACCAGTCTACAATAAAGAAGGAGATTTTTCATGCTTGATGCTAGAATAAGATCAATATTATGCACATGAACCATCCTTTTGCCAAATCAAGACTAAGCAGCCCTTAGAGAGCCATGAAGTAGGAATCTGGACACTTCATTTTGATGGAGCAAATTCAAGAGAAGGTAATGGAGCCGAAATATTGCTGATTTCTCCTACAGGAAAATGGGTTCCATTGTATTTCAAGCTAGAATATGAAGCTACTAATAATGTGGCTAAATATGAAGCACTTCTATTAGGATCGCAGACATCCATGAACATGAATATACAAAGTTTAAAAGTTATGTGAGATTCAGAACTGGTGGTTAGACAAGTCAGGAATCAATGTCAGACCAAACATCCTCAGCTGAGGGATTATAGGAATGAATTTTGGGACATGGTAGAGAACTTATTCTTGGCATTTAATATCCAGTTCATGCCCCGAGAACAGAATAAGATGGCTGATTCCCTTGCTGTGGCCGCCAGTACATTTTGTCCGCCTCAGAACCCCCTCTTCAGATATGAAATTGAGGTGTGCTATCGGCCATCAATCCCAGATAACATCAAACACTGGCAGGTATTTGAAGATGAAGAACAGATGAAGAGATTCTTGGAAACAGTAGGAGAATTCTCGAATATGGAGATTGATGCTGATCAAGAGGGAGAGACTGAAGATACTTCAGAAAGAAATTGGGAGGAGAAAATGGCAGGTAATAAAGTGTTGCAGTTAAAGGGAAAGATTATACTTAGAGGGTTGGTGCCTCTAGAGAGATTATTTGACAAGAATGATATCCCACTACAGCCAAGAAAAGTGGTAGAAGAAAATCAGGTAGAAGACCTAAATCTTGGTACTCAGGCTGACCCCAAAATTGTAAAACTGTCTAAGAAGATCCCTTGAGAATATAAGAAGCTATATCAGAAATTATTTCAGTCTTACAAGGATGTGTTTGCATGGTCCTATCAGGATTTGAAAACTTTTGACATCAACATAATGCAACACAAAATTCCACTAAAGGGAGATGCAAAGCCTCATAAGCAGAAGCTTAGACAAAGAAACCCCCTACTTCTCCCTTCCATTGAGAAGGAAATTAAGAAGCTGCTAAAGGCCAAAATAATTGTGCCATTAAGGTACTCTGAATGGGTGGCAAACCTAGTCCCTATCTGAAAGAAGAATGAATAAATAAGGCTGTGTGTGGATTTCAGAAATTTAAACAGAGCATCCTTAAAGGATCACTAGAAAATTTGGCAGAATTTCCGACGGCCAATTCGTCGCTATTTTGACACATAGTCATCGTAAGAGCGATAGTTCGAGGGTGGGAAAAAAGTGGTTTTCCATACCTTCGCAGTTCCGACGCACTTAAAAAGTGTCGCACTATCGACACTTTTTCTGTTGCTTCCAAACAAGCGTCACTCTTTTGATGTTTCCCAATCTGTCGCACTTCCGACCTTTTTAAATTGTCGCACTTCCGACGAAATGTGGTCCAACGTTTTGAACGTCGCTCTTCCGACATTTGTAAACTATCACAATTAGGCAGAGAGTAGCAATTAGCGTTTTGAACATCGCTATTACGGCGTTTTGTAAGTATTAGCAATTAGTGCAGTGATCAGAAGCGTTTTGGACCGTGTCTCAAGCCAGTTTGTAAATTATCTGATACAATGAAATCTGGTGCGATGCTATAGGCACGTCGCTCTTAGAACATTTGTAAGTGCCATGATCCAGACACGATAATAGGTAGATGTTGTGAATGTTTCCATAGTCGAGACGTTTTTATCTTTGTCAATCTTGAAACATTTTTAAGCTGCCCATGATTAGTAGCGTGAGCGTGAAGTATACAACAGCAGGTTCAACTTGAAAAAAAATAAAATGAAACTTTAAAACAAGACAAAAAACGTTGTTTTGAATATATTATATGAAGTAAAACAGTCCATGAATTCATTACATTTTCACATCTGAAGATTGGAACCCAAATATCCATCTAGAAAAGTGAAGTCCCACCCCAGACAATGATAGAAAAATACCCCATGTCACATACAGGGACTTGATATAAAACCCAGTAACGGTCCACATGGAGATTATCGACAATCTGAGAAAGCATCCAAATATTCCCAAGGCATCTATAAGAAAGTGAAATAGCAGTATGTAGAATAGTAAAACAACAGATAGAGTACCGACGTCCATTGTTCCAAATACAAATTAAAGTACCCAAAATCCTTGAACAGAGAAAAACGCTAATCATGTGAGGAGTGTGATATGTCCAAAATATAAAAAGACCATCAGACCATATCAATAAACCAACAACATAGACCAGCATCGCTAGTTTTGAAGGCAGAATGATAAACATTAATCATTTTTTTTTTCAGAAGAGAAAAAACTTTATTTTGAATATATTATATGAAGTAAAACAGTCCATGAAGTCATTACATTTTCACATCTGAAGATTGGAACCCAAATATCCATCCAGAAAAGTGGAAGTCCCACCCCAGATGGTGATAGAAAAATACCCCATGTCACATACAGGGACTTGATATAAAACCCAGTAACGGTCCACATGGAGATTATCGACAAATCTGAGAAAGCATCCAAATATGCCCGAGGCATCTATAAGAAAGTGAAATAGCATTATGTAGAATAGTAAAACAACAGATAGAGTACCAACGTCCATTGTTCCAAATACAAATTAAATTACCCAAAATCCTTGAACAGAGAAAAACGCTAATCATGTGAGGAGTGTGATATGTCCCAAATATAAAAATACCATGAGACCATATCAATAAACCAGCAACATAGACCAGCATCGCTAGTTTTGAAGGCAGAGTGATAAACATTAATCATTTTTTTCACAAGAGAAAAAACGTTGTTTTGAATATATTATATGAAGTAAAACAGTCCATGAAGTTATTACATTTTCACATCTGAAGATTGGAACCCAAATATCCATCCAGAAAAGTGGAAGTCCCACCCCAGACAGTGATAGAAAAATACCCCATGTCACATACAGGGACTTGATATAAAACCCAGTAACAATCCACATGGAGATTATCGACAATCTGAGAAAGCATCCAAATATGCCCGAGGCATCTATAAGAAAGTGAAATAGCAGTATGTAGAATAGTAAAGCAACAGATAGAGTACCGACGTCCATTGTTCCAAATACAAATTAAAGTACCCAAAATCCTTGAACAGAGAAAAACGATAATCATGTGAGGAGTGTGATGTGTCCAAAATATAAAAATACCATCAGACCATATCAATAAACCAACAACATAGACCAGCATAGCTAGTTTTGAAGGCAGAGTGATAAACATTAATCATTTTTTTTTTTTCACAAGAGAAAAAACGTTGTTTTGAATATATTATATGAAGTAAAACAGTCCATGAAGTCATTACATTTTCACATCTGAAGATTGGAACCCAAATATCCATCAAAAAAGTGGAAGTCCTACCCCAGACAGTGATAGAAAAATACCCCATGTCACATCTGAGAGGATGATATAGCTCGATGATCACATGGGTTATGAAAAAATGCGAGAAAGCATCAAATAATAAAGGCATGTAAAGAAAGTGCAATAAATTATGCTTAGAATAGTAAAAATAACATGAGATGGAAATCTAGCGTGCATTGTTCCAAATACAAATTAAAGTAACCAAAATCCTTGAATAGAGAAAAACGCTAATCATGTGAGGAGTGTGATAACCATCTGCAGAAACCCAGGCTCGCTTGTAAGATCAGGCTCGCTTGATTCCAAAATTGGTAACCATCTGTTGCATCCGAGATGTAAGGTTCAGGCTCGCTTGTTTCCATTAGAAGCCTGCTACAGCATCCACCCTGTTCATAGAAAAAAGGTTCCTGTAGATATACAAAGAAAGAGTATAATACGTAGACCATATAAACATGGCTTTGTATTTCAAAAAACAGGTTTAAAATAGAAACAAGGCAACATTTTTTTTTCTAAGTAAAGTTAATCTATTAACAGTGGGAATAAAATTACACCGAAGTCAAAATAATTGCCCAGACTCATGGAAAATTTGTCATCAAAAAATCAAAAAATTAAGAAGACTGCCCTCATACAGGGAAACCAGTCTTAAACGTTTAATTTACAGAATTCAAAAATATTACAAAGGTCCAGCACAGTAAAATAATCTAAAAGCAGCCCAATTAAGTGGGCCACGAAGCAAGAAAAACAAATTAACCAAACGACTCCTCCGACTCCTCAACGATTCGGCACCATCCTTCGGAAGGTCCAGGATTGCTAGGTGCTACCTCCACATTCATGCCACGGCTCCCCTCCTGAAGGCCCGAATGCTAGCCAGATTTTTCCGAGCTCAGACTCGCTGGATGGGTGCATTCTTCCTCCGTTTGGGCCTCCTCGCGGAAAACCACAGTGACTGAAGCTGTGATTCGTGGGCGGTTGAGAGATAAATTAAAGGAAAATTGCATAGTGCGCGTCATGGGAGAATCCATACGGTGGCCAAATCCTACAACTCGACCCCGCCCACTCCTAGTATTTGGATAGCGACCTGCGTAATAATCACTGGACTGGCCAGAAGACAACTCGGTTGAGGGGCTGGAGGGAGCGCGCAGGGTTTGACCTCTAGTGCTCCCCCTGCGGCAACACATCCTTTGACGCACACAAGGCATGGGTGCAGTCTCACTAGCAGTGGGCACAAGAGGAGACGGAGAAGCAGAATTCCAAGAAACAGAGGAAGATAGACAAGGACCAGACCGAGAGAAATGCAGATATGCAGCAAGGTCTACGCAGCAGTTTAGCTGGCCACTTCTCCTTCTCGTCACAGTGAGCAGGCAATGTAACCCAACAACCGGATCGTCTGAAAAACCATAGCGAAATTCCATTTTATCGACCCGACTGCAATGCAATCGAAGGACGCCCGTCATAATTAATCTCTGATCATTAATGAGAGCCGAAGGCCGGATCATATTGGAGCATGCGGAATCACTAACAGGAGTGGAGGTCCGATCTTGAACAGTGTTAAAACTTAATGCGATTAGATGTGAAAACCTTGGAACTTAATTGAACAGCGTTAAAACTTAATGCGATTGATATGAAATCACCACATCCATGTCCCATCGCCTTAACGCCATCGAATGCACATGAATGGGAAGACGAAAGAAGATACAGTTGCGGACACGTGGCGAGATTAGTTGGGCCAGATCTTTGTTTGGTGATCATGTGATGAAATAGGACACAAAAAATATTAGAAGCGAATTTGATAAGAAATTCGCGTCACAACTCTCCCTCCGTACGCCAGCCCAACTTCGGACCCGAAAAAGATTAGGGTGGAATTCATTTGGTTTTTGTGTCACAAAATTGGCCAACGTCAGCAGGCTATTTTGGAACGCGAATTTGGTTTGAATTATGGTTTATCGCCATTTGAAGTCCGACAGGCTCGACTTAAGAAAAATTTTGTTTGATCCCATCTTAAAAAATTTGTGTTGGTTTTCTTTGATAATACACATATTTATAATAAATCATGGAAATACCACACTAGTAAACATGTGTAAAAGTTATATAAATTATTAAGAACAGTCATTTTTATGTAAAAATATCCAAATGTGATTTTGGGAAATAAGAATTCGAGTATTTGGTTCATATTTTTTTAAAGGAAGGAGTGAAGTTGGAGCCTCAAAAGATGCAAGCTATTACAAAATGACCTATTCCTAAGAAAATCAAGGTTCTTAGAAGATTTTTTAGACTTACATGATATTATTGATCATTTGTTAAGAATTATGCATGCATTTCAATTCCACTCACATATCTCTTGAAGAAAATATCATTTATATGGAATGATGAGGCTACTTTAGCATTCTCTCTTTTAATGGATGCCATGTCTTCTACACCAACATCGGTTGCACCTACTTTTGGTAAAACATTCATAGTAGAGTGTGAGGCACTAGGACAAGGAATTTACGTAACATTAACACAATAAGGGATATCATTGGCTTTTAAAAGCAAGGAATTCAAAGAAAATATGTGGTGAAATCTACGTATGAAAAATAAATGGAAGCAATATTACATGCAATAAAAAATGGGGATAGTATATCATTGGGAGGTACTTTAAAGTCAAGATATACCATGATAGCATAAAGTATTTTTGAAGCTATGGATTTCATTGGAAGATTAACAAAAATGAGGAGAAAAAATGCAAAGTTTTAATTTTGAGATAATCTGCAAAAAGGGTAAGGAAAATTTAGTGCATGATGCTCTTTCTAAAATAGAAGAGGCCTCAAATTTATATCCAATTACATTTTCTATTCCTAGGTGGCTAGAAGAAGCTTGCCATAATGGAAAAATGACAATAATACTAAACAAAAACTAAAATTTATAAAGGATGGGATGAACTCTATGGAGCATTGAGAGTGAAAGAGAGATATACTTTGGTACAAATGTAGAATATTTTTATGCACGCAAGAATATTTGAATAAACAAATATTAAGAGAGTCCCATGTCTCTCTGATGGTAGGACGCATGGTTCCTTAAAACATATCAAAGGATCAAAAAATATATTTTTGGAGGGAATGAAGAAAGATATTCAAAATTTTGTAAGAGAAGGTCAGGTTTGCATAATAAATAAAAGAGAGATAGTAAAATCTCTAGGGTTACTTCAACCATTCCACACACATATTCAAAGACTAGAAGATATATCAATAGACTTTATTACAGGGTTACTGAAATATAAAGGTAAGTATTACATTTTTGTGGTCATTTATATAGACAAGTTTTGTAGATTTTTTTTGTAGAGCTCAAAGTACATAAACAACAAGCCAAGTGGCAGAAGTGTCCGTGAAAGAAATTCATAGTCTTCATGGTTTTCCTAAAGTAATAGCAACAATAAAATTTTGGAAATAATTATTTAATATGAGTGGAGAAACACTAGCTTCCATGAGTTCTACATATCAAACACAATCAAATGGTCAAACAAAAATAGTTAACAAATGTTTTTAAGGTTATCTACAATGTTAGTATTTAGAAAAGCAAAATTAAGTACATATGCTTCATAAGTACATATGTTCTACTTCTAAATCATGTCTTGGAAGTGGTTGTTTCGCTGGAAATTATGCATCAGTTGGTTTCATACCAAAGTCTTTTTCTCATTTTCAGCATCCAATACATGAAAAAGATAATGGTTTAAAACAACATAAATATTTAAAATTTTGCAAGAATTGTCTGGCACACTTTGAATATTAATTTTTAAGTCAAGTGCATGATGCTGTATAGGATCAAGTGTCATTTTGAATACCAAATGTTTCACAAGAAACTTCTCAACATGCTACCCTGCAGTAAGGATTAAATGACAATATTGCATCAACTATTTCCATAATAAAAGTGCACCTTAGCCATAAGACTAAAAAACTACAAATGTTGTAGATCTGACAAGACCACACAATCAAATGTATTCCACAAGGCCAATACTGTATGAAAAATGAAAATGAGTTTGCAACCAAAAATACCTTAGGCAACTAATTAAATTAGAGACACCAAACCATCAGCAAAAAGGAAAACCAGCCTACTCAAAAGGCAAGCGTTTACCTCCTTTGACAAAATTTTGAGTTCCGAAACAAGGGCCTTTATTGTCTTGTCAATGCCCCTAGTAATTTGAATGGGGTTTGCACCTGCTACAACAAACTAAACAAAAAGGTTTCATTTCAAATTATTTTCCACAAATTTAAGATACAACCATTGTCAGTTTTGTATTTCCTAACAAGCTCATAAATTTTGACAAAAGAACCAAATTTTTTTAATACATGATAGCAATTTTTTCACTCAAAAACTATCTTAGACTCAATAAGCCCAACCCAAAACTAAAAACCCAAACACCAGAAGACCCTACAAAAATGAATAGTTGATCTTAATCCAGTACTATCGACAAAAAGTTACCTTTACACCCTCACTTATTAAACCCTATGCTGTTGAATTTTAACTTCAACTGTTGCAGCAGAAGGACGGATGCAACAACAACATTTTTTTTTGGAGGTTGCTTGCACGCCATCCAGAAATTTAATTCAGCATTTAAAATTCCTGCAAGTTTTTTTTGTAGACGGCCGCAGCCATATTTCTGTACAGGATTGTATTTAAACACAACAACCAACATTAACGCAATTCACCAACCAGAAATTAAACAAACAGAAATTTACCCCCCAGGTTTGTAAATTCAATAGGAGGACATGTGGAGCATTAATATTGGATCGCATGAAATTGAAGGGAATCTGAAAACCTGAAAACCAGACCCGAATTTTTTATAACGCACATTGGATTCAGAATTCGCGTTACAAATTAGGCAGACGTTAGCATCCCATTTTGGAACGCGAATTTGGTTTGAAATTCAATCTATTCAGACTTTTGAAGTCCGATGGAAAGGGTTCTTTAATGTTTTGATAATTTAATTTTATGTATGCTTTAATATATACATATGTTTTAAACATATGTTATATATAAATCATATGCAAAATGAAAGGTGGGCCATAGAATTTAGTTTTAATTTTATTTTTTTAAAAAGAGGGTTTATTATAATATGTTTTATATGTTACGGCATATAAAAATAAAAAGGACAAAAAAGCTTGGTAGTTTTTTTTATAGACAGTACGTAAATTTTTTATTACATAGCAGTGTGTAAAAAGTGAAAGACTGAGTGTAACTTTTTGAGTGTGTATGCACAACAGTGCGAAAGTGAAAAACACAACAAAGT
Source organism: Pinus albicaulis (assembly GCA_034641835.2). Lineage (NCBI taxonomy): Eukaryota > Viridiplantae > Streptophyta > Pinopsida > Pinales > Pinaceae > Pinus > Pinus albicaulis. Next base: position 1,626,708,551 of record CM076570.1, read on the forward strand.
GTTTTAGAGACAAAGTATGTTTGTTTTGAACAGATAGTGAGTTGGTTTTATGCACTGCGTTTTGTAGCAGTCATAATTTTGTAATCCCTCTCAGTGAGGAAGAAGTGTAATAGTTTTTTTTTGAGTTATTGAAGGGAATAGAAGTTTGTTTTCAAAGCATTGAAACTCTATCTCCTGTCAAAGAAATTTTTATTTTCTCTGTGTTAAAAGAAGGGATATTTATTCTCCATTCATTGTTTTGGAATTTTTCAATATTCCAACATGTGCAAGAACAACAGATGTTGTGGTACCATCCCCAGCTAAATCATTTGTCTTTTCCGCAGCTTGCCTTACCAACTTGGCCCCAATATTTTCAACTGGGTCCTCTAATTCAACCAATAAAAAGGCCAAAACCATAGCATTGAGATACATTTCATTACACTGTCAATAACAATAAAATTTGACTCAGCCATAACCCTTTCCTTTTATTGTTTTGAAAAGCTTTGTGCACTACTCTAATGTGGCTAGTCCATAGGCCAAGTAGACCACTGGGTAACAAATATGTTTCCTTTCACCTTTGAGTTTTCAAATTATGCCTACCAAATCTAAGACATTTAAGAGGGGGAACTATTACAACGTTAAAAAGAAAACCAGAGCACACATCTACAAATTACCTCCTTAGCTACTGTCACACCATCATTAACTATTTTCGGAGAACCATGCTTGCTCTCCAAGACAACATTTTTCCCCTCGCCCCAAGGGTGACTCCAACAAGATCAGCAAGTTTGTTCACACCGCCTGCAAGACAAATTGACAATGCTTTCATTAAGTGTGCAATTGAATGCCAGACCATATGCCAAAACAACCCTCCATGAAAAATTAAAATAACACATTAAAATCAAATATAAGTGGACAAGGAAATATCCACCGCAGTGAAGTTTCACGTGCAGGTGACCTTCCTTTAAACATAATTTTTTCTCTGACCTGCAATTTTTTTGTCACCGAGCCATCCTTGTTGAAGTAAAACTCCTTTTCCATAGCTCTTGTATTAACTACCTTCTCTCTGTCGCGTAATCTCAGAGTCCCTCTTCTGCTTGAGCGATTAAAGGAAATGGGTGAAAAAATTGAAAGAGAAGACAATTGTCTGCCATAATTATCAAACATTTCACCCAACTTCTTCCCCTTTCCATTGTTACCCAATGAGGTAGATGTGGCAATTGTTGTCATACCGCCCAAAGCAGAGGCCATCTTCTCTTATGCTGAATATAGAATTACAAGATCTTCATATTAGTATGAACCTTAAAAAACATGACTCCCATTGCTAAAAACCACTTTTAAGTTGTAACATGCAAACTAAACAACTATCGCAACTTTTGGCAACTTCTGGAGCATTAAGAGAGAAAAAACCAAAGAGAAATACAACCACAATCCTCATTTTAATGAGACCAGATTATATATTTGCATTAAGATAATAGAAAGAAATCACGACTATATTAAGGCCAGCACAAAACAATCTTTAACCAGTGTCTCTCGCGGCCTTCAGGTTGCCATGTTAGAGGTTGCATATTTTTAATCTAAATTCTTGACCTCTCGTGCCCATATATGAATGCATCCAATGGGATATCTACATCAAATTCTCCTTTATATCCCCAAAAACAAATTCCCTACTACAAGAGCACCAGTATTGATGGATCACCCCACACCATCCCACCCACTAGAAATGGTGAAAAATGAAACCCGAGAAAAATTCTGAAATATCTCAAGATGACTATATGGGTGGTTCTCATGAATCAACCAACCATTCAAAACATGCTCATCAATCCAAACCATGAGTATTATGTGATGATATTCAAGCAAGCACTGAATCAGATTTCTGAAGTTATGTTAGAGAAACCCTAAACTCTCACTGAAAATAGGTGAAATGTGGCACCACTCAGAGATTGACATGTGCCAATTGGTACAAGTGGTAGAAAATTGGCATGCTCAAACAACAAGGTGATGCAGGAATGACATGAGGGAGAAAATATCAGAAAAGCCACAAATATGGAGAACTAAAGCTCATCACCAACCTGAGATTGACAACTTTACATGATGTAACCTATAAAATCGTAAATGGAGAAATCATAATAACAATAAAGTAACCTATGTAACAATAAATTCGGATTCATCCTAGGAGTGGAAATGGGAGAAATCATAGTGAACAACAGGAAACATGCAGAGTTGCTTACAATCAAATAGATGAAAAAACACATACAAAAAACCTAGATAATAATCATGAAAAAGCTTAATATTGAATTATGAACTGTAAAGGAACTTACAAAATGTGACATTACGAACTTGGTCAAGTGCACAAGCAAAAATATCCTGGACATGACCCTGGTTGACAAGTTGTATTGCTCATGATGCAAGAGGATTTGTACCTGCACTGCCAAGTCAATCAAAATCCATCATTATCTATACAATAAATACAAGTAATTGATGTAGTATTTTTTACTCTAAGATGCATTCTTATGATAATGTTAGAAAATATGTTGAAAATTTCAAAACATACCTGAATGAGCTCCTCTTCATTTCAAGAACAATTTATTGGAGTTGCATGAACTTGGAACAAGCCTCCCACGATTTGAAAGAGTAGCAACTAAGTCAACAGTGACTTTTTTGTTGCTACACTGGATCGAGGGAGGTTTGCTCCAAGATTAAATCGCTCCAATAAATTATTCTCTACTAAACAGGGCCAACCACATGAAGGTGGAAGCTCTTATGGCCCCTCCCCCCCCCCCCCTCCTCACATCACTCTCAATTCCCAATACCCAATCTATATTTCATTTTTTACTTTCATGAGCATAAAAAAAATATTCAATAACTAATAAAAAAAAAATTCAACAAAAAGTACGCAAGGAAACATTGCAATTAATGCTTGACATAAAAATAGTATGATAAATGAGTTTTTTATATAATGAAAAAAACGTTCCAAGTATGGTAACGTTTGTCTTATAATAATACAATATTTTACATTATCAAATTTTCTTTTTCTTCTTCCTATTTCTAAAGCGCCTAATTACATTATCAATATCATCATGCTCTGCTCCTGTTTCGTGCCTTTCGACCCGCACTGCTGACCTAGTTGCGTAGTCACCACTAGTAAAAAACGATGAAATTAATGACCAGGTGACTAAAAAAGTTAGTCACTGCAATTATTTCAAGTGAATTACTACTAAATTTGAGCAATTTTAAGTGATTGAGCTAAAAATGACTAACTTAAATGATTAATTTAGTCTACAAATAAAATATACGACTAGATGATAAGTGACTAAACTAAAAATGACTAACTTAAATGACTAATTTAGTCTTGGGATAAAATATATGACTAGATAATAAGTGACTAAACTAAAAGCGACTAACTTAAATGACGAATTTAGTCTAAAATTAACATATATGACTAGCTAATAAGTGAAAAAATTAATATGATGAATGTAAATGACTATTATAGTCGAAGAACAAAAATATGACCAAATAACAAGTACAACAAGTATATGAATTGGTCATCTATGTTAGTAATTTTTAATTGTGTCACTCCATAAATGAAAAATTACAATTTTGCTACCAAAGTGTTACATTTCACTATAGGGGTCTCTGAATCCATCTACATTGTTAAATTTCTCTCAGTCGTGTCCAATCTTTCCATCAGGTTGTTGATAAGTGCATGACAGTTATCTAAGCAACAATGTTGCAGTATACCCTACCCCTCATTTACCTCAGAGCGATCAGACCCATGATTCCCCTTGCCACCACGGGCTTCTCCACCTTGACAACTCTGCTTTTGAACCATCGAATCCCCACCCCTGCTAGTCCCCCGTCTACCTCCTCCACAACCCCCATGCGTGCCCACACTAGCGAGTCGTGCACGCCCCACAATATTTCCACCCCCGCATGGAGTCTCCATGATTATTGTCGAGTCCACCACCCCCACAGGGCCATGAACAACGGGGGAGGGACAAGACACATAACGCACTAAGGGCTTCATAATTCACCAAGGTCAAGGAGTCCCGGCATGTGCAGAGTCTAGAGACTAGACCCCCCACTAGAGAAAACAACCACCACCATAAAAGGAGTCAAATTTCATATCTCGCCATCACAGGGAAGCGCAAAGCCACCTCCCACTACCAAATAAATACTGCCACCACCAGGAAAACCAAATACCACGACCCACCAAACCAACACAGGAAATTGAACAATAAATGACAACAAAGTAATCGATGCCTAAGCATAAATTCCCCTAGGGCAGCGACCAACCTCCAAATTCTCTACACAAAGACCACACACTAATCCACCAAACATCCTCGCACCCATACCGAAGTGCACACAATTGGGAAAATAAACTAGTCTTCTGCCACCACCCTCAAGGTTTCCTAGACTACAGATTCCAACTTCCTCTCTTAGCACGAAAAAACAGGCTCACCGAAAGCCAAGAAAAATGGAAACGGGTGAGCTCACTTTCCTTCTACTTCCTATCCTCGACCCAGACATAGACAATGGCTAAGAAACTAAGTAGCAGGGACCAATTGAACACACCACACCAACAAATTCCCATGACAAACACACAAAAGCCACTCTCCATGTAAACATTCCTATGAAGTTTACGCTTCATCCGCAGAGGCCACTGCCAGGAGTTCATTTTATCCTAGGTTATATTATTACAACTTGTGAAGGCCTTGAATGAGTATCAAATACCAGCCACATAATTATATATGAAGATAGGAATAACATATATGATTCCAAATTCATAATTATTTCTACTAGGGTGAACTTCTTCAAGCTTGGAAATATAATGTAAATCTCCAAATTATGTACCCTCTTTCATGCTAGGAATAAGGAGAGACTATGGTGCAAATCCTTCATTAATGTGCCCTCCATGCAAGTGGAAAAATACAAAATGTATTCCTTTCAAGTGCCAAAAAGGTGATAATTTGTAACTCATCATGCTGCCATGAATAGGTAACTGACTCGCTCAATTGGAGTGCCCTTATTTTCTAGGAATGAGCATTGGAAACATGTCAGAAATAGGCTTTAAAGGAGAGAGTTCACAACTGGTAACTGCCACTACATCACTGCCTTCCCTGTAGCTGAGTGATGCATCCTATTTGCTACTAAGACAACTCCCATTGGTGTGTGCTTCTCCTCACTACTATTGCAATGAATGTTTAAAAATTATTGCAAGGGAGGTGTCCTTAAGAATGCTAATATAAACCAAAAATTTTCGCTATCATGCTGATAGATATGCATTCAAAAGGTGTAAATACAACAAAAATATCTCCTCAAACAAGTGCTGATCCACAAGATTTCTCTCAAATATGACTTTCTTTTGTTGTTTGACTGTGTGATTGTTGTGCATGGGTGTGTTCACACTGGTAGAAAATGTGTATTCTTCTATTCCTATATGTTGTTTCTACAATTTTTTCACAATTGACATTTGTACTCAAATGGGAGTTGAAACTTCTCTTTTACAAATAAAGTTATGAAAAGAGTTGAAAGTAAAGAGTTAACATATTAGTTTCATCTTTGAATGAAAAAAATTGGAGATGTTTCAATGCCCAATTTTAACAATGGATGAATACCATGCATATGACGTGAGAAATATGAATGAAAACTCCATGCAAGGAGCTTCTCCTCAAATCAGGCCCACAAACCAAGTGTGAAATATCCATGTCATGAAGACCAATACTCCTCGGGGTACTCTAATGCAATTATAGGAAGAGACCCCACAAAAGATGGGAAATTTTTCAAATTAGCTGGAAAAATAATGTGTAATACATCCAAATCAAGGTATACATGTTGGCGTCCAAAATGAACAGGTTGGTCTAGTCCAATTTTGTAGGTCGGCTCATCAAAACGTTTTCCAATGTGGCACATGTACATACATTTATATATACACCCTAATTCCCTTTATCACCCTAATCATGGATCAGGATGGGCACATTCCTGTCTCTTTAAGGCATGTGCTATTGAACAAGGGGTTTTTGGGATCCATTTTCCTCTATGGATTATTCTCTCAAAAGAAACTAAAATCTACCGCTTGACCTTTGCTAAATGTCTGGAAGAGGCATCAGTTTCATATTTTTAATCCTCAACATCTTCAAAAACTTATCCTTATTTCACATATTAAGATGAAGGCCTTTCAAAATGATTTGTTTTTTGGTAAGCATATTCGACAATGCCAGTACTGCTTTGCCTAAGAGCCTCAATTCCAAGTCTGCTATAGGTGAAAAATCATTGCTTGTATTGGAACATCAAGTTTTATAATGATGCCACTATATTCACTTGGAAAGAAATACTCAATGTGATCTAAGGTTTGTATAAAAGCACTATTACCAAAGAACACTCTTAATGCGAAGAGTCTCATATAGAGTGCATATGTGTACAAGTTTCTTGATTCAATGATAACAATCCATTTTCTCAACAAGGCTTTATTTTCCATATCATTGGATCATACAAGGTATTTCACAAATGGAATATGGAGGTCCCAAAGTATAATCCTGTCCCTAAATTTTGAAAGAAACATTGCATCACTTTACAAATTACAGCCTCATCATCAACTCCACTCTTTCCAATAATTCTTTGGACTTTAAAAATAGTTCTCTCCCCTTGGAGTTCTCACTTCCACGAAATATCCTCTAAACACAATTAACTTCCTTCACTAGGGCTTTCCTATCCCAATTAGGTGCACTTTGCTGAAAAACATCCTTTACCCTAATAGTTCCAGTGTGCTATGACAAGCCATACATATGAAAAGCATTTCGGTTGACCCTGCACAACCTTACTAGTGATACCCATGCTTATTTCTCCTTCACCGATTGGATAATATTTCTATGTCTAGTGGCAAAAAGTATCATAGACTACCCAAGAACATGTGTTCACTTCAAAGTCAAGTTTACTCCAAATAACACACATGTAAAGACTACATGATGAGATGTTATCACTTGATGAAATGCTATCACTTCAATAAATTTAATTACTCTAAAATATAGTAGAATCAAAGTAAAAATACATTTAAATTGGTTTTTAATAATATTATTTATATTTGTATAAATTTCACTTCTTTATATCTAAAATTATTTTTAATATACATAATTTTTTATTCCAAATATTTAACACATATATCATATTTATTTTACACATTACTTAACACTTAATTATAATTTTTTTAATCAATGTGCATACTTTTTATTTTACACATGATCTATCTAAGCTAATAAAAAAAAATCATACATAATCCTCCCCAAAAATAAACCTTAATAATTGTTTGAACAAACAACCACACATTAAAATACAACCACAATGCTAACCACAACCTCAACGCTAAACATTGACGATATTTTACCCAGCCACTCAAACTAAGCTCTAGAGGTCGTAAGGAAAACACGGATTATTTTAGTCAAATATAAACCATCGAATGGATAGACCGTCCATTTGTATTCAAATTTTGGATAGACTGCCCATTTGTATTCAAATTTTAAATGGCGCCATGACCGACTGGTTGATACTTTTAAACGAATATTAACCGTCCACGAGTATTTTTCTTACAATGTTATGGGAATGGATGTACTCGACTCTCCGAGGCTGTATTGTCTGGTTTTCATCTGCCGTCTATACCTTGGCGTCAGTACTAAGCTCCTGCTTTTTGGTTCGGGCAGAATTTGTTGGGTTTTCTTCAGACTCAAGGATTTCAGCCAATTTTTAGGGCTTTGATGGATTCCAGGGATTTTAGCTCCATACCCTAGTGTCTCTGATTCACACTCAGTCTTTCTGGGAGAGTTTTTCCCCAAAATTTTGGTCGCTTTCTAGGGTAATTTCAGAAATAAAAGATGGGAAAGGCTTAAGCAGAAAGAGCAACGGCATAGAGCCCAAAGTGCAGCAGGCCGGAGAGTACAACTTGATATTTGGATTCATGACACTAGGAGTTGCAGTGAATCAATAGGTAAGATCTCCGTTGAAGACGTTAATAGTTTTATCTTTCTGTTATGAAGAAAAATTCATTAATTTCTGCTAATCCGCTTGGTTTATGTCCATTCAAAATTTTAGAGAAATTAAAATATGTGTATTAAAGTATTTTTTGACATTTTTTGGCCATAGTCCGCTCAATTGTGTTTATAACATCATTTATATGGTCTTTTTATCCATTTTCTACAAAGTGAGAGGAATTTTATGTAACTTACAACTTACAAAATTCCAGCTACAAGTTTTTCAACTAGCATTGTCAAACCCAAATGGTCTTGCAACTCTGACAAAATCTTCTCAGTGCTAAAGCATCCGGGATACACCGTAAACCTTTTAACTACTACGAATGCTGTAAATTCTAAAAATGGGTGCAAATTTGCCATATTTTTCTTTGCAAGCCACTTGAATATATATATCCTTGTCCTGTACACAATGATTTCATAACCCCATATTAACTATCTATCTTACTAGACATTTTTTTTATTTCTGTCTGTAGCATCCAAAAGACAAAATATTTTGCAGTTTGTATATGCAATTGCAAGAGCGCCTGTTCTCTTCTCTTATCATCATGATTCATAACAACCTTTTCTACATGGATACACGAATCTGTAACAAAATTTAAAACCCTTCTCCAGGCAATTATACTACTTGTATGAATATTTCAGAGCTTTTGCAAGTCTTTGTGCTCAGACTGAGCTGCTCATAGATTCTCGGTGGGGGAGATTTTGAAAATTTGTGAACAAAATGACCGCACCCGTAGTACTCCAGGAGGAAATTAAAAAAAATAGACTTTCGGATGTAAAAGATGAAAATTAGCAAGCCAAAATGTGCCCCCGAGGACACTGGGGACTAGCCGAGGATGAGAAACTGAGAGAACTCGTTGAACAATATGGACCCCAGAACTAGAACTCCGTAGCTGAGAAACTCCATGGTAGATCAAGTAAAGGGCTGGCTCAATGTAACAATAATACAAGGGATTGTTTGTTTGTAAATCTATCCAAAATAATCACTTTCCCAATTCCCTAGATTGTATTAATATATGAATTAAACAATCACCATAGACTAATTTTCCCTAACGATGCTTTTTCTTTGAAAATACCATACGATGTGGCCTCAATGTAATCCGAAACCCTAGCCTGGGCTGTGGTTTAATATTAGACCTGTTGAGTTCTCTGAGAAATCATCTATGGTTTTTTTTCTTTCTGAGATTGCCCAAGAAACACGATCTGGGTGTTTTCATACTGCTTGGGCTTAAAATGGGAATAGAACTCGCGTCAGCGGCAAAGATTTTCGGTGTTTTAGTTTATTTGGAAATTTTAATGCAGAGAATTGGGACACACGGCGGTCGTTAGGCATTTGTTAAGATACGTGCAATAGGAGTCACAAAAATTTCAGAAAAGCATCTATAGAATTTGTGACTGTGGCATATTAAAATAGCAAGGAAAACAAAAAATTAAAGACAAAAGTATAAATGTAAATGTCACATTAAGCATGTATGACGTTTTACCCATGTTCCACACCATTCGAGAGGTCATAGAAAGGAAGGTCACCTGCAAGAGTTCCACAACAATTTTGGAGAGCCCATCAACAATGGAATTGAGTTCATGTAGCATATGTGTGAAAGAGATCCCTTCAAAAGAGAAGGAGAGTTTTCTCTATGTCTTGAAGAGTAGAGTGAAGGTATATATTCTCAATTTGGACTTTATTGTTTGCCTAGTAGATGGCAAGCCCGAAATCCCCCATGGGCCATTACTTGATTATTAGAAAATTGTAGCAAGGTGCACAATGCAATAAATTATGAATGGTTGTTTGTACCTTGCCTAAGAGCGATACCATATTGGTACATCATGTGATTGAGTGATAAATAAAACCACACTAACACCACAATGTGTTAGGTGCCCTTAAGCTGCTTTGTAAGCAGATGCATGATCATGATGCACCTCCTCTATGGCTTGTGATCAGCTTTATGTTTCATGCAGAATTTTACCAGTCAACCCATTGTGGTCTCTAGAAGGATGTTTCAAGTGTTGAAGATAACTTTGTTCCTAGCCTACCAAATATTGTTTACCAATATAGTGGGGATGCCCATGGAAGAAGTTGTCTTTATTTTCCAGCCATGTCATGAGATTGTCTGCCAAACTTGTGGAATACCATGAGCCATTTATATGCAATTATGACACTACTATGTTGATTACTTGCATTGTGTATGCAAAGGAGATAATTAAGCATGCAATGCTCTTTGATGAATATTTGCATTAATAGTAGAAACTAGGGCCTTCCTAGTTCATCTTCATGAGATTGTCCCTGTAGAAATTTTAATAATAGCTGAATTATTCACCGAGATTATCCTGATTATACACTATTTAAGATTCATGCATAATACATAACCTCTTCTATAATTGATCATCAATATGCGGAAATAGAAACAATCGCATGCACAGATTAAAACATAATCAAGCACACATATCAACACAGTATGTAATGGGGAAAGATAATAGCTGAAAACCCCCAACTATCTGTATATTATAATGATAGAGAACATGTAACAATACATAGCACAAAGCTCTCACAGCTCTCAGCACTATCTCACATGCTACACACAAAACTAGCACGGAAGATGAACAAGTCACAGGTTCAAATCTCCTCCACAAGTCTGCCTGCCTCTACTGCGCAATCCAAGATGAATAATGATGAGATCCAAGTTCGAATCCCACTGGCTTGTACTGCACAATCCTCATTGGAAATCTCAATCAATGTGTGTGCAAATCTCATGCACAGCTATAGTCACAACTGATAGTAGACTCACCCTTTCACCAACCTCTAACACTGGTCTCCACTGAACTGTCCATGCATTGCAGTTAACTGATGTATTCTTTAGTTGATTTATGAGTTAATAATTAGTGAATTAATTAATAATTAATTCACACCACTCATCACTAGTGTATTTATCAGTTAGACTAAATACAACTAGTTCAACTAAGTTAAGCCGAACACAACTCCACCAACTGTCTCATCAACTCCACCAAACTCTGCCACATGAGTTCTAACTGAAGTCAACCATGCAATAGCTCAACTAACCCTTAGGAAAAGCGTATTTTCTTCTGTCAGCTGCATGTGCCACATCCAAGCATCAAACTGAAGTGCTCCAAGAGGATAAGATAATGTTTATAGTCTAAATATTATTAAGGGTTAATAATATTCAACTATTCTATTTTTAGCCCGGCAGACTAAAAACAGATTCCGCCCAATGTCTAAAAATAGAGGTCCATCTATTTTTACCAACTTGACCAATCATCCATAAATAGAATCCTACAACTCATAGACCATGATTGATATTTCTAAAAATAGACATAGTCTAAAAATAGACTTTGTGCCAAAAATAGCCTGCGGGCCCACTTAGTGAAGGCGACTTCTTTTCACTAAGCTCCATCATCTTGTTGCATTTTCAACACTCCCTCTCAACAAGATATGGATTATCTGCAGCCCCTATCTTGCCTTTGTGGTATTTGAATTTTCTCCTGGTGAGCGCCTTCGTCAAGATGTCAGCATCCTGATCCTCCGTGGGAATGTATGAAAGTAACATGATTCTCCGCTGCACACAATCTCTGATATGATGGTACCTGATGTCGATGTGTTTGGATCTATCATGAAATATTGTATTAGCCGAGAGTTTAAAACAACTCTGGTTATCACAATAAAGCACAGTAGGGTCCAAGTTGGACCCGAACAACCCGACCAGGATCTTCCTCATCCATATGGCCTCGCATGCAGTGTTGCCATATACTCAGCCTTTGCTGAACTAAGTGCCATGGATCTCTGCTTCCTGCTGTACCAAGAAACTGCTATCGACCCGATACTAAAGATCCCTCCAGATGTGCTCTTTCTGTCCATTGGGCTCCCTGCCCAATCTGCATCCGTGAAACCACACAGCTTCACCTCATCCTCCTGTCTGTAACACAATACATATTTCGATGTGCCTCTAAGATAACGCAATAAATGCTTTCCTGCCTTCCAGAAGAGCTTGGTTGGCTTAACCATAGCTTGTGAAAGCTGGTTAATAGCATAGCATATATCGGGTCGTGTATTGACCAGATACATAAGCGACCTGTTAAGTCCCTATATTAATAGTGTAGCCACTTATTATGTTATTGTAGCCCCCCTTATTGTTATTATTGTACCCCTGTAACTCCCATATTGTTATTATTGTGCCCTTACATTATTATTGTTAGGTCGGCTAGGATTACATTGTGGCCCACTAGGATTATATTATGGCCCCATGGACTCCTATATATAGAAGGAGGTTTTGTTCATTTGTATCATCCAATAATTGTTCATTTATGTAATGTATTGGAGGTTTCCCCCTCAAAGTGGCTCATTTCTAAGGTGTTGATATCTCTTTTCTTCTCTTTTTGGAGCTGGTTACACAACATTTGGTATCAGAGCTTTGGATTCTAGGGTTTTGCTGCTCCAAACAGGTTATCGTGGCATTTTTGCTATAACCTTTTTTCTACGAAGTTTCAGAAGCTGAAATTTTAAGGGTACGAAGCCGAAATCCCGAGGAAGACTGTCTAAAAATTTCAGAGCCTAGTTCGCAATATTTTCGGAGATATTATCTGTGGAAGTCAGGTCTTTTTTGAGGCTCCTAAACAGGTCATCGTGGAATTTGCGCTATAATTTTTTTTCTACGAAGGTTCAGAATCTGAAATTCATAGGGTGCGAAGCTAAAATCCCAAGGAAACCTGTCAAAGAATTTCAGAGCTTTCTTCACAATATTTTTGAAGATATGATCTGTGGAAGGTAGTGTGTTTTCAGGCTCCTGAATTTCATCTCAAAGAGGTGATCGTGGGAAAAGTTCAATAACTCTTTCTCTTGGCATCGGATTTGAGTGCCGTAAAAATTTTTCACAAGTGGACGGACTGTAGTTTCTTGGCTATCAATTTTAGAGACAAAAGACGAAACAGTAACACGTGGCAAGTCTTACAAGTTCGATCTACTGAACCAGTCCAGAATTAGGTCATTATGGGAGATTGGACACAACTTTGTCTTGGAAAATCCAAATCAGGTCAGACCCGTGGCATTCAAAATAGAATTCAGAGGGATAATTCAGTGCTAAATTTCAAATATTTAAGAGCCGCAATCATAGAGATAATACAATTTCAATATCAAGCTCCTCAAAAGCAAGAAAAAGGTGTGTATTGTTTTTTCCGAATTGCATAAGTCTTGTTTGAAGAATCAAATTGAATTGATTCCAAGGGAATATTGAAGAATTTTTGTCAGTAATGGGTTGTATTATGCCTCCAAAAAATAATTCCATACCCATTAAGCCCTCAGAAAGCTATACTATTACGCATGAGGAGGAAGAATTGCAATATGAGATATCAAAATTACGGTACCAAGTGCAACAAATTTCGATCTTACGAAGAGCAACCGAAGATGACATAGCTGGTTTAAAATAAAAAATGGAGGCTAAGTTGGATGGTTTGAAGGATCAAATAATAGCTAATATGGATGATAAATTAGTGGAAGATCACAGCGAGCATCAACAACAAGTTCTCCAACTCTCAAAGGATAACCCAAATTTGGTGCAGAATCTAATGAAACAACAGGAAGATCAACATCACATCGAAAGAAGTTATGAAGTAGTCATAGAAACAAGAACTCAACAAGTACGATCAATTTCAGAGTATCTCAGCAAGTGGAAGAACTTTCCTGTAGAATATTCCACATGGGAGGATGAGAATTTTATACAGAAGCATCAAGAAATAATCAAGCGTTGAGGACAACACTTGTTTGAAGGAGAGGAGCATGTTAAGTCCCTATATTAATAGTGTAGCCCCTTATTATGTTAGTGTAGCCCCCATTATTGTTATTATTGTACCCCTATAACCCCCATATTGTTATTATTGTGCCCTTACATTATTATTGTTAGGTCGGCTAGGATTACATTGTGGCCCACTAGGATTATATTATGGCCCCATGGACTCCTATATATAGAAGGAGGTTTTGTTCATTTGTATCATCCAAGAATTGTTCATTTATGTAATGTATTGGAGGTTGTCCCCTCGAAGTGGCTCATTTCTAAGGTGTTGATATCTCTTTTCTTCTCATTTTGGAGCTGGTTACACTACACGACCCCACCACTACCTCCGCTGAAGTAGCATCCTCCTTCCTCTAACCTCCAGGAAGAGGAGTATCAACAGGCTTGCAGCCATGCATGTTGAACTTCTCCAGTATCTCCCGGGCATACTTATCCTGAGAAACAAATAGTCCATCACTGTGCTGCCAAATTTCCAATCCCAGGAAATAATGAAGGAGGCCCAAGTCCTTCATCTCAAACTCTCTATCAAGATCCTCCTTGCATGAAGTATCAACAGCTCATCACCCGTCAAAATCAGATCATCTACATAAAGTACAATGATCAGCAACTTCCCCTCCACCACAATCTGGTACAGGTTAGGATCCGCCTCACTCTTGGAGAATCCAATTCTGGTGAAATAATTTTCTATCAGTGTGTACCAAGCACGAGGTGCTTGTTTCAACCCATACAATGCTCTCTTGAGTCTGCACACATGCGACTCACTGCTGAAGATCTCAAAACCTTCGGGCTGCTCTATGTACACCTCCTCCTCAATGACTCCGTTGAGGAACGCAGTCTTCACATCCATCTGATGGATGTGCCACCCCATCTACGCTGAGAGAGCTAGGATCATCCGTATGGAAGAGTACCTTGTGACAAGTGCAAAGGTCTCCTCATAATCGATACCCTCTATCTGTGAGAAGCCTCGGGCAACAAATATTGCCTTGTACTTCTCCACACTTCTGTCAGCCGCCTGCTTCACTTTGTAGATCCATCTCGAACCCACCACTGATTTCCCCTCTGGTCTTGGGACAATCTCCCATGCACTTTTTCTGACAATCGAATCATACTCTTCCACCATGGCATCTACCCATGCGGGGTCCTCCACAACTTCCTCAAAAGAGGATGGCTCTGTCATGACACATTTTCTCACAAGAGCCATGTATCCAGTGTACCAGTCCGGTGACTGTCTCTGTCTGCGCTGTGCTGTAGGTGGTCCTACAACCTTATCTGCATCTTGAGCCAGTCGCTCAGCTTCTGTAGTGCGCTTCCACCCTCTGATGGTTGGCGCTACATGAGTGGTCTCTTCCACTCCATGAACTTCATCTTGTGGCTGATCCACATCCTGAAGCTCATCCTTAGGAACTAAGAGCTCCTCATCTGCATGCAAGTGTGGCTCCCTCTCAAGCGAACACTTCATGGATTTCTCCTCCTGAAATTTGATATCCCGTCGCACAACAGTCTTGCGAATGTCTGGAAAATACACACGATAGTTGTGGGGCATATCAGTGTACCCCACAAATATCCAAACCTCTGTGGTTGGCTCCAGCTTCTTCCTGGCATCCTTCGTCACATGCATGTAGACAGGTGAACCAAAAATCCTCAAATGGGAAATATCAGGCCTCTTGCCAGAAAACGCCTCCTTCGGTGTACTCATGCCAAGTATCTTGTGAGGACAACGGTTCTGCACATATACTGCAGTATTTCATGCCTCCACCCACAAGTGAAGGGGTAGGCCCTGATCATGCAACATCTCCCGTGCAGCACCCATGATCGTTCTGTTCTTCCGCTTAGCAACCCCATTCTGCTGTGGGTTATGAGGTGCTATGAGCTCTCTCCGAATTCCTTCTGTGCTCCAAAAGTCCTTGAATTCAGCAGAGATGAATTAACCACCATTGTCTCTCCTAAGAGCCTTCACATGCTTCCCCAATTCATTCTCAACCAGCGCCTTGAACTCACAGAACTTTGAGTATGTCTCGCTCTTCTTCTGCATGAAGAAGATCCAGCACTTCCGAGAAAAATCATCAACAAAGATCACATAGTACCTATGCTTTGCTGTTGAAGCTACTGAGAAAGGTCCACACACGTCTGTGTGAATTCTCTCAAGGATCGTCGTGGCGCGACTATCCTTCTCGTGAAAGGTGGCTTTCAAAAATTTTCCCAAGGTACACCCCTTGCACTGATCTGACTGTGCAAGAGTGCCCTTAGGAAGCCCAGTAGAAATCTGATGCAATATCTTCAAGGCTCCATGGTGAAGGTGGCCCAATCTCCGGTGCCACAGCTCGCCATCATCCCGGTTCACCACTCCTTCTGCCTTGCATGCCATTGCTATGCAGCCATCTACTTGCAACTGATAAAGGTTCTTGATTCGAACCCCTATGTTCCGGGTTTCTCCAGTTGTCTTACTGCGCAGGAAAGCCTTTCCCTCGCTGAAGACAACATCATACCCCTTGTGTTCTAACATCGCCACAAAGATCAGATTCTTCTTCAATCCTGGAACATGCATCACTTCCTTCAATACGAAGGGTTTACCAGACTCCCTCTCAAAGGAAATGGTACCGATACTGGTCACACTGTATCTACCATCATCGCCCATCTCGATGTGCACTCCAAGATCTTTCTCATCCAGATCAGCAAACAAATCTCGATCTTTGTCATGTGAAAGAACGCTGCTTGTCCAAGTGGCCCAGACCCATCACCGCCAGTACCAAGCATCGTCCCAGTCAAAAAATCTAGCTCAAACTGCGAGGCTAAGGCCTCTCCCGCTGTAGATCCAGTAGCATGCTTATTTTTCTTCTTCTGTGGACAATTTGTGGCATAATGTCCGTGCTGGTGACAGTGAAAGCACTTCACCTTGGAAATTTCCTGCTTCTTGCCTTTCGCACTGGAATGAGAAGCTTTCTTGCCCTTCCCCTTCTTTGCTTTGGCAGCCAAAGCACAATTTTCTTCATCAGATGCCTTTGATGAAGGTCTGTCCCTGGTACTCCGCCTTATCTCCTCTTGCATGAGATTCGACCACAGTCGCTCCCATCCTGGAAATTTCTCCCGACCATTGACAGAGTCCTGATAGGAATTCCAACTCTTCGGAAGACCAAGGAGAGCCAAGTCCACCAAGTCCTCCTCATCGACAGGCACCCCCACACTTCCCAGCTCATCCCTGCATTGGGTGAACTTCGTGAGGTGCTTGGGTATGCTATCGCCTTTCTCCATCTTTATGTTTCTGAGTTTATCCTTGAGCGCCAAATTCCTCTGGTCGCTCTTGCTTTGGAATAAATCTGTCAACACTTTCCACATCAAGTATGGAGAGGTTTTTCCATGCAGGCTGGATACAATGTGATCCTTCACGCCCTCCAACAGAATCCTTCGACATTTTTCCATCTTCTTTTGCCAAGCCTCAACTTGAGCAGCATCAGTAGGCTTTGGGACCTCAGCATCTATGAACTCCTTTGGCCCATTGTCATCTAACACTGCCTCCATCATGTCCTTCCATGCAACATAATTCGAGCTGCCCTCAAGGGCATACTCCAGTCGCAATCCGTTGAAAGACATTTCAACTTCGACACCAAGAAGACTCTGCTGCAAATTCGAATTCCACCAGCTCAAAAATCTACTGCTTCTGATCTAAAATTGAGAACAAATTATTTCTAATACATAGATTGACTGTAGGGGCATTTACTGGATATATCACCTTTCAAATAAGGGATGGATCCAGAGGCTACTTGGCCCTCGTACAGACTCTGCCTATAGAAATAAAATGTAATCATCGTAATAGATCCGATGATCAATCTCGTTCTGATACCATGTAGAAATTTGAATAATAGTTGAATTATTCACTGAGATTATCCTGATTATACACTATTTAAGCTTCATGCATAATACATAACCTCTTCTACAATTGATCATCAATATGCTGAAATAGAAACAGTCGCATGCTTAGATTAAAACATAATCAAGCACACATATCAACACAGTATGTAATGGGGAAAGCTAATAGCTGAAAACCCCCAATTATCTGTATATTATAATGATAGATAACATGTAACAATACATAGCACAAAGCTCTCACAGCTCTCAGCACTATCTCACATGCTACACACAAACTAGCACGGAAAATAAACAAGTCACAGGTTCAAATCTCCTCCACAAGTCTGCCTGCCTCTCCTGCACAATCCAAGATGAATAATGATGAGATCCAAGTTCGAATCCCACTGGCTTGTACTGCACAATCCTCATTGGAAATCTCAATCAATGTGTGTGCAAATATCATGCACAGCTATAGTCACAACTGATAGTAGACTCACCCTTTCACCCACCTCTAACACTGGTCTCCACTGAACTGTCCATGCATTGTAGTTAACTGATGTATTCTTTAGTTGATTTATCAGTTAATAATTAGTGAATTAATTAATAATTAATTCACACCACTCATCACTAGTGTATTTATCAGTTAGACTAAATACAACTAGTTCAACTAAGTTAAATAGAACACAACTCCACCAACTGTCTCATCAACTCCACCAAACTCTGCCACATGAGTTCTAACTGAAGTCAACCATGCAATAGCTCAACTAACCCCTAGGAATAGCGTAATTCCTTCTGTCAGCTGCATGTGCCACATCCAAGCATCAAACTGAAGTGCTCCAAGAGGATAAGATAATGTTTATAGTCTAAATATTATTAAGGGATAATAATATTTGACTGTTCTATTTTTAGCCCGGCAGTCTAAAAATAGATTCCGCCCAATGTCTAAAAATAGAGGTCCATCTATTTTTACCAACTCAACCAATAATCCATAAATAGCATCCTGCAACTCATAGACCATGATCCATATGTCTAAAAATAGACATAGTCTAAAAATAGACTTTGTGCCAAAAATAGCCTGCGGGCCCACTTAGTGAAGGCGACTTCTTTTCACTAAGCTCCATCATCTTGTTGCATTTTCAACAGTCCCAAGTTAAAAAATTTTGTTATTTAATGCTAGCCAAAGTGTAGTTTTATATTTTAGGGGTGCTTGTATTTTTTGTAGAGGTTTCCACTGACAGTGTGTTTCCCCAATAAATAGGGAATCAATGTGAGACTTGTAGCCCAATTTTGTAGTGAAGTCCCCATTGTTGGGATTTTTTGACAATAACAACTTAACATTCATCTCCTTCCAAAGTTTGATGAGATTTGTAGTGAGGGGATTGAAACATGTTTCCCATTCTACAACATCTTGTCCAACAAGGTGCAAATTTGTGAAAGTTTTCCATCTTGTAGGCCCCCATGCTAAGTGGGATTGTGCTTTTGCATTTGTGAGGACATAACACCACTTTTAATTTAAGTGCTCGATGAAATTGTTTGATAATCTATAGGCATTAACTAATCCCATGCATGGATCTAGTCCTAGCTTCACACTTACACGATTACCAATTTGTGATGTTGACCATTCTCTAATGAGAGGGAAGGCTAGTATGAAGGATTCTAGACATTTGGTCCCTTTCTAGATTTCCTTGGTTAGTAGATCTAGTCCACGAATGCAGAGGATGGGAGATATTTGGATTTGAGAGAATTCCCCAAGAGGGATGTGTTATGAATTAGTTGCCAAAGGTTTTAGGCTACTAGTGCTTTGTTGAAGAGAATAATATTTTCTAAACCCCCAACTGCCAATTTTTTAGGGAGAACAAGTCTATCCCATTTTACCAGGGGATGCTTCTGTTGCGTCCTTTGCTAGGCCAAAGAAAATTTATACAGGTCTTTTAAATTTTTAGCTTTATATTTTTATATATATAGAATATTAGGAAATTTATATAAGTCTTTTAAATTTTTAGCTTTTTATTATAATTATAATTATAATTATATATATATATATATATAGAATATTTTTTTTGTTAATAAATTCTCCACTTATTTTTTTCTTTAGAAGAAAAAATCATAATTTTATTCAACTTGAAAACATCGAAAAATTACATTTTTCAAATGCACGAGGGCATTACAGTCACATTAGCCAAAAGGCTTACCAAAAATAAGAACTCAAAGCTCTCTAGTTCACATTCCTCCAATCGAAGGTCCATGAAACATCTTTAAAAAATTGGGCATAGGCTCCCCAAATAGCCCCCCAAAAATCCCCAAAAAACCCTAGAGAAATAAAATCCTAGGCCAAAGTTTGAGGAAAACTAAGAGGATAAGCACGTAGGCTTGCCAAAACCTAGAAGGAGCAACAAAGAAATCTTGAACCCCCCATTAAAAGAATCTTGGACACATTCTGAGAAATCCTAAGAAACCCCACAAAAATTGTGGCAGAAACACTTGGCAGATGACAACAACTGCAACAACAACAACATCAAATACCCATGAAAAGAGAAACCTAGCCAAGACAACTTAAGAACCACCATGAACTTGCACCCGCAAAGCCTACCTCCACTGCAGTAGAAAAAAAGGCATGAATTAGGGATAGATGACTATAGAGTTTCCGCACCCCAGCCCCCTCATCTTCCTTCGCAATATCTATGCCAATCGTAGAAAAGAGAGGCTCGAAACTGGTCAAATGGTGATTATGCAGTTGTTACACCCCAACCCCTTCAACTCTCTTTGTAAAATCTAGGCCAACAATAGAAAAAAATTCACAGGATGAAGATGTCAGTGAAAAATGAACAAGCATTAGGGACAACATCACGGTGGTGACAATTCAGAGCAACAACAATGGTGTTCGAACTAGATCATGGAAGAAAAAAATAGTATAGAGGGTTGCGACGATAAGGGTTTCTGTCGTCAAACTCTCCACTTGTTAAAAATTTTTTTAATATTTACATTCAAAATCATTTTTATTTTTATTTTTTAATTTGAAAGGTTCATTTTTTTTTCAATTTAAAAGAAAATTATTTCCTTAGTTTTGTAATTTTAGGCACCCCACAAAAGATGGCGTTGGAGGTAATGGAGTGTTGTGATTCAAGTTTTGAATTTGAGGTTTTGGATTGTAATGGCCCCATCTATCATGCCCTCCATATAAAACTAGTCATAATTTTAACCTTGAAGTGAAGATGCAAGTGCTCACAGTAACGCCACTTTTTGACTTAAGGTTTGATTTCAAGGTCTTTGTTCACAATGGTATTGATTGTTGAGGCCACAATTTCAAAAAAATTGTAATTTTAACTTTGTAAACAAGATAGGTTGTTACTAATATCATATTTTTTTTTTTTGGGGGGGGGGGCGCGGGGTTGATTTTAAGGTTTTTGTTGGAAATGTTACCCCTCTTTTTAGTAGTGGCACCATAATATTGTAGGGTAGTTTGTCCTTGACGGGTTGTTTGCATTTTTATTTTTGGGTACCTTCATGTTTCCCAAGGCCCTCTCATATTGTTTGAGTCACTTCATGTTTTCTAAGGCATTGGTCATATCTCTTGAGGCAGTTTTTGGGTTGTTTATGGACACTTGGACCTCTCCAATGCGTGTTGTGTGGATGCTCCTTGAATGTTGTCCTATTTATCCCTTTATGATTTGATTTGTACTTTCAAGGATTGGTTTACAAACATGGTAATCATGGGGGATTTATCATAGATTTTCGGTGACATGGAAAGGTGATGTGGATAATGTCACTCCCTTGTTGCAACTTAAATGATGTGGAAAAAGATTTGTTGAAGTATCTTGGAGAATAAGTGAGCTAGAGTGGATATTAATTGGATTATATTTTGATGTCACCTGACAATTTGGGAATTTTATGACCCAAATTTTGACTTTCAAAATTATCTTCCATGCTTCATGGGATGCCACTAGGAAAAGCATGACCATGGGCCTTCATTTGGAGCATTAATTAGAGATGTGTAGCCATTATTTTTCCCTAATTTATGAAGCTGTTATGATGATGTTGTTGTGTTATTGGAATTTTTCATTCTTTTAATTCAACAAAGAGAATGGGCTCATTTGTGAAGACAACATAATGATATTTGTTTCCCTACGCATGAAGGGATATGTAATGGATTGGTTTATGAAGCTTGGAAGGGAGCATTTTCATCTTTTATAGATTTTATAAAGTGGACCAGAAAAGGTTGGAAGTCATAGCAACACGTGTCTATCATATATCTTATTATATCAAGAATCATGCTTTTACAAATACTCTAGTATTGAGTTGTGATGAC
Organism: Pinus albicaulis; assembly: GCA_034641835.2. NCBI lineage: Eukaryota > Viridiplantae > Streptophyta > Pinopsida > Pinales > Pinaceae > Pinus > Pinus albicaulis. Next base: position 1,626,730,492 of record CM076570.1, read on the forward strand.
GTGCTTGTTTCTACTAGGTATGCTTCATTGGAAGGTGGTTCATTCATATATCAAGCATGGATAGGTAAGGATGCTCTTCTTAGTAGCAAGAAAATAACATAGAAGTTACCCTCTCTATGAAGCCTTTTAGGTAGTTTGTCTCAATAAATATTTTGGCCAACACCTTTTTTTTTTTTCATTTTTGTGTGCTTTCCTTCTTTGTATAAATTATTACTTTATGCATTACAATTGAAGGGAAATCCATTTTCCATAATATATGCTTTTGAACTTTTCACAAGTGATGGTTAAAATTGAGAGGAAACATATAGCAAGTACATATTGCAGTGGCCATTTAGAACTTGAACAATTCTATTAAGAGAATATGTATACATATCACAGTTTGTTTTTGAAGTCTGCAAAGACATTTTTGCATGGCCTGGGAGGGAATTATCAAAGGGAGGAGAACACACACATTATTTTGGTCTTAAGACAGACCATGGATTGATTTAGTTTGAATGAAAAAAATGAGAAAGTGCATCTATTATGGACTTATGGGATTTTAAAATTACTTTGTATGACACAACCATTTTTTTTAAAACAACCACATAATTTGACATAAGACTAAGCTTTGTCCTTGTCATGAAAAGGCACATTTGGTGATGTAGGTCAATTTTCCTTTTCTATGGAAATGTTCATTTTGAGAGCCATTTCTGTATTGTTATGAAGGTTCCAAAATCCCAAAAAATCTCAAGTTGGCAAAGAGCTGTAAAGGTTTCCTGAGTGATAGAAATGTGCAACTGAAATTTAGGAATCTATTAGTTTTACTATCTGTCATTCAATTGAGAAATAAATATGATTGTCTCATGTAATATATAAAATCGAGAATTTATAACACATATTTGAGCCTAAATGATGTTCTTTATTGTTGAAAATATTCTTGTCATCCACCTTATTCCAAGGTGATGATACTTGGTTCTGGCATGGGGTTTATATAGTTTTTAGTCCACAATTTATTATCTAGTTTATCATCACATCTCCATTTAGTCAAATTCCATTGAACTTGAATAAGTGTTTACATTCCTTGCTATTTTAGAGATTATTTATGGTTCAGTTTGTGGAAACTAGAATAAATATGACATTTTTTGACCTTTCATTGCTTATATTGTTGGAGGGATCCCAACTTTAGTTGTACTTGACTATGGCCAGAAGGTTGGAACCTACATCAATTTGTTGGAAAGAAATTCTCCCTTTATTAAGGCTTCGTCATTTGTCAGCCATATTGTGTCAAGGACCTTGGTTCTATAGGTTTTGCAGTAACCTTCATTAGACCTATATATCAATTCTTGTATCATATATTTGTATTCATTTCGTAAGGAAATATGACATAATTTTTGTGATAAATGCTTATTTGATAATCCAAAGATCTTAGATTTCATCCTTCTCTGAGAATATTGTCCCTTTCAGTTCGAGACAACTAATACCACCAATGGGCAAGGTCCCTTGTAAATCTTCCAAATTATCCTTGCAGCTAACTTATTATAAGGTAGCTAGAAATTGGATATCCTATCATTCCCAAGCATCTAACACATTCATGAGTTATGGGGGTGATTTACAATTGAAATCAGATATAGGGATTGCATCACTAAGTTCTTCAGGGTGTCTTTGTTGTTTATTTGAAGATGAGGCCGATAACGGGTTTGTCAATTCCCATATACAACAACATATTTACCTCTTTCTGATATCTTCATTTGGTCTACCAACCTAATTCAGACATCAAAAGATGTTGAATGGAGATGTTTGATTATTGATACCAGAGAAACAAAATATAAATAATTTATTACATATATTTTGTATTCTTAGAGTTTTGAATATTTCCCTATTAAGTTATTATTTTTTATATCTATAAACCAGTGTTGCAAACATCCTGATTTTATTGTTAGAGATGTGACTATTATATTAAATTGTTGAGGACATAATGAGGAAATAGCCTTTACTGAATGTGCCAACAATTCCATCTTTATCCCTGTCGAAAGATGACATCTATAAAGTATAAAATCTTGAAGCTGTAAAAATAATGATTAGAACTATTACCAAATAAATACGTCCCAAAAAGAGTTGTCTGACATTAGATCTTTGTATTATAGTCTAGAATTATCTTGAAAGAGGGTGCTCTGGTGGTTCTTTTCTTAAATGCAACTGGAGCATTAAATTGGAAACTGCTATTTAATCTTGATGTGTGAAAATAAAAATTCCTGATCATGAAATTTTTTCTTACAAGTAATGAGCAGTGGAATCTATACTGTCTTCTGGACCTACTCAATAGGACATGAAAACAATTCATCATATAATTTGAAAGATTTATAGGATTTTTCTAATATGCTTCCTTTGATTATTAGTTTTTTCCCAATTAACACCAAAGTGGAAAGCCATTAGCACTAGGGCTATGAACTTTGTACATCGGCATGCCTAGCTTGCTTCCATGACCACAATGGCTCATGAGGGAGTTTAAATGATTAAATGAACCCTGGTGGGGGGGATTATTACCAACCCTTCTTTACCAACTAGAGAAGCCCTTATCACGATAGGGTCGAGCAGGACAATGATGGTTGTTGGTAGTGTATTTTGGGAAAGCATCCAAGGTTGAACATGAAAATATATAAGAGAATTATAAACCCATGTGGAAGAATAACGCACTGAAAACTACTCTTTTTCAGACTACATGAATAATGGACAACAAGTAGAAAACATTGCATGCAACATTGAAAAAATTCCCACCAAAATTTGCCAAAGGTGCTAGAGCAAAGCTACATGGTTGATGTTTTTCTTGCTTACATTTTGCCATATCAATGCTTTGTAGATGTTAAAGAGATTTATTTACTGTTTGATGTGTTCCTTAGCCATTATGTGACACCAACAAGAAAATTTTTGTCCAGTAGACAAAACATACATGGTGTAGTGCCCCCATTTGCACTACAAGACTGCTACATAAATGTCATTATCTTCTGTGAAATGCATAGTTGGCCGAATCCACCAACAAAAATCATGAAATGAGGGTCCTAATACATTATTCCATAAGTCCAAAAATTGTGTATGAATAGATTTAAAGTAAAAAATTTCACTGTCCATCTTGGGCCAAACAAAAGTTTCCCATTCTTCCTTTTTCACAAGTATAATTTCGATGGCTTATATAGGTTGCTTTTAGGTTTCTTTGGGAAAATAAATGAACTTGTTATTCAATCCTTTGTCACTAGGGCATTTCAAACCAATATTTGTAGCTTCATGTGTAGCTTAAAGAGGAGGCTGTGTTCACAAAAGGTTTCTATTAAGTTATCCACACAACTCAAATTCATTGTGGTGTTATACTTCCTGCCAACATTAAATTTCTAGTGTCAAGTCTACTTTGCACTATCTCTTTGATCTTGAAGCTCTTAAACCTTTCTCATTTTTCCTCAATATATTTTTGGCATTGAAGCTCACTTGGGAATTAGATTCATCTCTCTCTAGTTTGTAAGTGGGAATGTGATTTGTTGGTACCTTGCCAATGCCACACAAATATCTGGAAACAATTGTTTTCTCATGTGTACATAACCTACTCCCCACTAGAATTTAATATGTGACCTCCAAGGAGAAATAACATGTTCTTAACAATTAGGCCTAATTAGGTTGTCTAGTCCCAAACTACTCTCATGTGAGGAAACATAGCCTGTTATGAGGTCTATCCAGTTTTATAGTCTATAGCCCACGAAATTGAATTCAAGGTACAAGAGAAAAGATAAATATGAGAACCAACATAATAACTTTGAATTTACTAATATGGTTATAATAATGTTTCACATATGTACTTTTTCTACCATCTATCTCGACCCAAGTGGCATTTTATCTTCAAGCTCTGCATTGCTATAGTTTACAAGCTACAACCAAAATGTTTATTGTAGGCATAATTATGTCAAATGAGTGTTGAGAGCCATGGGTTGATCATACATTTTTTAAACTACAAGTGCTAATATAGATATTGGGTACATAGGTCTTCACAATATGGAAAGCCTACCAACAATGGTCACTGTTTTTTTTGTTCATATTCTTACTCATGGGAGGTTTGTGCATCTATTTTTTTTAGAATCAAATTCAACATTAGAGATCAACATTTAAGAAATTGTCAAAGCAAGTGATTAGGAATGGGAGACCGTACCAATATCACATGTTTAACATTTTAAATCTACAGTCATATTTAACTTGAGAATTCTAAGACTACTGATGTATATGGAATTTCATGTTGTTATCATGTGTCTACAGTGTTGGTGAAAATTGAAGCCAATGTTAAAGTTTGGAAACCAAATTAGGGGAATAGGGATAAGCAACACCATAGCATGTTCAATAAAGAGGACTAAAAGTGCATGGAATGTTTCCACCCAACCATAGAGCTTGAGCTCACCCTCTTGTTGAGAACCTTCTTTCCAAAGGCCAATTTATCACACTCAATGCTCTAGGGAAGTAGGAATCCAAAATTACCACATAACCATCATTGAAAAACTATACATTCATTTAACAACAATCATTCATAAAATCATGTCTTCAAATCCAAGTAAATTGTTAAGTACAACTTGCTTGGTCGATGAAAATGAGTAACTAATATATTCCCCACTAGGGTTCAAGTCTTCTAGTAACATGCTAGTGTATGCGCTTGCGTACAAAACAATTCTTGTTGTTAGGGGCAAGTATTGTTGACTTTAGTTAAATAGATACTCACCACCAAATTTTGCTCTCGAAGGGCAACCATGGTTATTTGTGCTAAGGGATCCCTTGTAATGCAAAATTTTTGTGCAGTAGTCTTAATCATGATAAGATGATGCTTGCTTAAAAAAATCCATGTCAACTTAAGCATACATCATTCAATCAAACCAAGTGAAAACATGGGGAACTCCTTTAGAACTTAGGCAAGTCAAGAGGCATCCATAAAGTACAAGTAATACAAGACAATAAGTGACCAATATGTTTGACCATAGGTGTATGGAATCCAAGCTATAATCAACATTCTACCAAGTTTATGGGACGAGGGAGCATGGGAGCATAGAGACACATGTAGGGGGATGTGTGGAAGCACCCCTAAATTTTGGGTAAATTCAGGGGGGTTTTGGGGATGTTGGGGTCCCTAGCATAGGGGTCCTTGTCTCTCAAAATATAAAAATTAAAATAATAATGGAAAATTTCTAAAAACAATTATTCCCATGGAAATTCATCACTGTGCATTATAAATACTAAATAGTAAACATAAAATAATACTTAATTCAAATTTGTTTATTATATAATCATGATTCAGGTTCATATTTAATAATTGAATAATTTATTCATAAACTATAATTGAATCATAATTGGTAAACACTAATACATTGATTTAAATCCATCATTCTAGAATCTAATTAAGTAATTGGAATTAATAAATTAGCAAATACTAATATGAGGTCTTTAGTATCTAGAATTAAGGCTAGAAATTTAAAACTAAAAAATAACATTGTGCAATGAACATTGAAATTAAAATGAGGATCACTAAGTGAAAGTGTATAAAAGATAAAGAAAAGTTAAAGTGAGGTAGGGTTTTTTATATTTTTCTTTTTATTTTTTCATTTTTTAAGCCTTTATATGAAATCTTTTGAGGGAGATGCCAATAAGTACCTCTTTTTTGGGAGAGTAAGCCAAAAATACCTCGTTTTAGGGAAACATGCCCCCACCTTGGGAAAGCATTTTCCCTCGTGTTTCCTAATTGTTCCCTATTGCTACAATATCTAGCAAGGCCTTGTGGTGGTGTTTAGAAGGTGAGGGATAGACTCTGTAGCAACAACGAGGAACAAAAAATCAGATTCAAAGTTCATAGATATAAAAGATAAAAACAAATGTCAATGCCTTCATTTGATTGTTACTTGAATCTGGTGTGGGCAGGTTACATGAAATGTGATTGGAAAAAGGACGTTGAGACAATGCAGAGCATGTCTTGGGTATGATTCATTTGATGTTGGAGATCCTTCGGGCACTTGAGCCATCGACTTTGGAAATTTTTCTAGTACAAATTCCTATGGTTTCTAATGTTGCTATTCTTTTACCTCGTGGTTATTTTGAGAAAGAAAATGTTTTAGGAATGCCATACAAGACATCGATGGATAGGTAAATAATTTATTTATAATTGCAATGTTTATTCCAGGATATCATCTCTTTATTGTTTGATTGTATTTTGAATGCTTTTTTTTTTTTTTTTTTAAATTATGTTTTGTCTTTTAACTATGAAATTGAAAATACTTGGTATCATGTCCATTTAAATAACCACCAAAGCTTGAAGATCAAATTAGTATTACATGGTATTGATTGAAATCCTTTTAGTTGTTTTGTGTTAAAATATTTTCATGACTATTAGAATAGTTTATTTTCATGTTGTTATTTGAGCACATGTTGTTTATATACTTTACCAAGTTCATGCATTAGAGAATGAAATGTTGTTGTGAATAAAATGACAAGGATTGAACATCACACCTTAGATTATTTGTTTTCACAAGTTATCTACAACTTGAGTTTTTTAGCATGTAACTTAGTTGGCATGATTGTGTCTAAGCTTTACTTGAAGGTTGAATGCTAAGTTACTAAGGTGCTTTTTTCTATGGTGATTTTTTATTTGCTTTGTTTATACAAGTCATCTGGCCCCATAGTGACCACTATCGCCCAATTGAAGAAAACTTGTTTGAGTTTCTTGCTTTTATGGGGAAAAATGGCTTTGACATTGTTGATGTTGAGGTATATGTCGTATACATATTTTATAGTCTACATTAGTTTATATTCTAGTGCTCATCATATTTCATGTCTTACATTGCATTGTAACTTCTTCTTTTTTTCAGAAAATGAACCCAGTATTGATGGTAAGAAGCAAGAATTGAAGAAAGAGGTGAACAATAACATTGGAGTGACAAATGCAAAAATTGAGAGAAGAGAATCAGTCTAGTGATACCTTTAGATTCAATATCTCACATAAGACACACATAGAGACTGCTGGCCAAGTTTTCATAGTTGGTGAATTCACCTGCAATGTCTTGGCAACACAATGATAATGTTTTGAAGTGATGAAACAATATTTAATGTGTAAATTGTAGTCCAACAAATATTAAGTTGGAAACTCATATTGTAATACTTGACATTTCATATAATATAATTTATGTGGTTGAAATTATTTATAATTGCACTTGATATTGTTTAGTATTGTAATTAGTATGTGTAACTTTGTGTTTTCATATTAGATTAACATACGCATTATAGAACAATTTTTTAATTTAGTCGCAAAATCATATTAATTAATTTATGTTAATTAATAATGAGCGCATAAAATCAATTTATAACTACTAAATTAGTAGTTTATATTGATTAATGATGAACATAAATAAAATGAAGATATAACTAAATTAGTCGTTTATAATGATTATTAATGAAAATAAATGAAATGAATAGAAGCTATTAAATTAGTCATTTATATAATGAATATGAAACTACCAAAAAAAGATAAATGACTACTACAAATGATAAATTTTGAATTACAAACGAGGACTAAATTTTTCATATATACGACTACTAGTAGCTAATTTATAATATCTTATAACACAACCAAAATTTAGTCATATTTCTTTGGTCATTAATTGCTTTCAAACAATGACTAAAATTTGCATATATATGACTATTAGTAGCTAATTTATAGTATCTTATAACACGACGAAAATTTAGTCATATTTCTTTGGTCATTAATTGGTTTCAAATGATTACTAAAATTTTCATATATATGACTATTAGTAGCTAATTTATAGTATCTTATAACACGACCAACATTTTGGTCAAATTTGTTTGGTCATTAATTAGTTTTCTCACTTCATCATATAGTAATATATTTTGTTGTATATTTGGTCATTAATTGTGACAATTAATGACTAAATCAATGACTAAATTAATTACTAAATTTATGACTAAATATACTACTAGACGATAAAATTGAGACAAAAAATTAATGACTAAGCTAAAAACGACTAAAATTTGGTTGCGTTATAAGATACTGTAAATTAGCTACTACTGGTCACCGACTGAAAATTAGTCATTTATATGCAAATTTTAATCATTTTTTTAGTAACTAATTAGCCATTTTGTACTAGTGATTGTGCACAATATATGAAACCAGAAGGCCTTTTACATCTTCCCTCACCAAATATATGATAAATAAATAGAGAAAAGGCATGAAAGAATTGGTACAAAATTGAAATAAATGTAGAAAAATATTTGAGCTTCTAGAGTTCCATTGGCTATTGTGGGGTTAAGTATATGAAATTACATTTCCTGTTGTTAAGGTAAGCCTGGTTGGAATTAATGGTTTCTGTTGCTAATGATCAAGTCTCTAGTGAAAATCAGAATATGCTCCCAAATGAAATTTTAGAAGAAAGCGAAATATTTTTAAGGGAGTTGCCATCATCATCATCTTCATCGAGGAGGATTGATTTCACAAATATCATGTCTACAAGCAATCTGCACTTTCTGTTTCTCACCATTGGCACTCCAGAAGTGCTCCAGATAATGTTGAATATGTTAGTGTCTCTGTAATTTAGTAGAGTGGCAAGACTAAATGCTGCAGAGCCTACATCAGAACCACTTTTGGATTCTAGGATCTAGCCCTCCTGAATCCAGATAGGGATCTCTCTATAAGTTTCAAAGATTGATTTATCTTTAAGGCTTTTTAGTGTGATTTTAGGCTAGTTATTAAACACAAGGGTTTTGTTTGCTTGGTTGGGTGTGATCTTTAATTGAGTGAAAAGTCCTGAAAATGAAAGAGTTTTAGAGGGGTGAAGGTGTGAATAATCAAAACAAGGTTCAGCTGATAGGATAGGTATGAAACAGCACTTAATCCATTAGGCTATGGAGTCACAAAAGGTTTTAATTGCACAACAGTTTTCAAGAGTGGTCCATGAGGCAAGTCATCTATAACAAAGGATATCTTTAGATTAAATGATGGGATGGAACATTAAAGTGTTGAGAACAAAGTAAAGCTAACAACTCAATCAAGAATTAATTAACTCTGATGAACAAGTAAAAGCCTTTAAGTAATTGTTTTGAAGTAAACCAAAGGACAGGGCTAACCATAGACTTCTTTAGAAAAACTTGTACTAAAGCTAACTTATCAGACAAACAATCCAGTAATCCCCTTGACTACTTTCAGAAAGGATGAAAACATATAAGAAAAAAAAGTGTAGATTAAGATCAAGTAAGGACTTTGAACCTATCCTGCTTTCAGCATACTCTTAAGGGAAACTTTCAAACAACCTTTGGAGAAAGAACTAGAAGACAGGACAAACCAAAGACTTTCCTAGTTTAATTCTACTTAGCATGTAATGAAAATATCATTCAAGAACAATGTTTAGAGTTTTAGTCAGTAAGACATGGGCTCACCAAAATTCCTTAACTGGTTTAGACCGTACTAAATCATTCTTAAATACACAATTGGAGGAAAACATAAAGATAAAGCTTATCAGTGAGAGTAGGGTACTTCTAAGAGTAAATCCTAGCTCTATATTTGTTGTTCTTTATCAGAGAAAAATGGACAATTTTATGGAAAACATAAGAAGGAAAAGAAGTACAATGAGAGGTACATCACCAATGGTATAGACCAGGATCCCATGAATTAGCTTGTATATTGATGTCAATCCAGTTACATACTTAAGGTCCAATGTTTCACTACAGCAACAACTTCTCTTCTCGGCCTAACTTCTTTGATTAAAAATAGAGCTTCAACAGCCTCTGAGAACTATTTACATACAGAAAGTCTCGAGCAACAAGTATTACATCAACAACCAACAACGTCTCATCTTCTTCAGAAGTATTTATAGAAGAAAGAGGAGGTGGGATGAAAGAAAAGGTCTCTAGTTCAATTAATACAAGTTAATGCTTCTCTGCCTTTGAGGGGCTCAATAGAGGAGATCTCTGATGTTTTCCATGTATTAATTGGTTTTCATTTAATTTTTAGCTACTTGGCAGATTTTTTTTGACTTTAAACTTTTTCAGACAGGTTGGCAATAACTCTGGCTATCTTTAAAAAAATATCACTCACTAAGGCAATTACTATGCCCTATTTAAATTTATGAAAGCTGTAGGTGGCACTTTCGGTAGATGAAAGGATATTTTAGCCTCTGATGTGGCAGTGTAGGCTTCCTTCGACTGATATAATTTCTCTGTTTTATTTTAAAACACTTTTAATTTTCTTTTTGACCTGTGTTTTGGCTTAATTAAGCCTTGATCTTCATCTTCAGGTCTTCATTCTGATACATTGTCTTGATCACTTTAACCTGTGGATTAAAAACCCTGACTTTCAGGCTTAAGCATTAATCATTTTTATTCATTAACTCTGTATACTGATACACTTTACTTCTTTGTTTCACTGGCACAGGCGGCTTTTTGTCAGTTGGAGGGTTTCATCTAAGATCAAGGATCACAATCAATTGATAACATGAATTTGGAAACCCCGATGGTTCCTTTTACTCGTTGATATAAGTCACAGAATCGTCATTCTGGACCAAACTGGTCACCTGTCTATGACTGTGGAAATACATGGATTAACCACCATTAGAACCCTGCAAAACACAAAAACTCATTAAGAAACCCTGCGGAGATGGTTAACTTCATTCAGAGGTTTTAATGGAGGCGGTAGAAGAGCTTGAGGATGGATGAAATGTAGCTGTGGAGGAAGAAACCCTGACAGAAACAGGTAACCAAGTAAATATTTGAATTCTGGCGCGAATATGAAGGGTGGTTTTAGGAAAACCGGCAGTGGTTTTCACGTGGCATTTGGGTGGTAGGCGGTATTTTGCATTTGGAACGCGATATTACTCATCAATCGACACGTGGATTATTAAAACCACTTTTATCGCGTGGAAGTAGCGCACTGTGGAAAGGGGTCAAAAATTATGCGATATAGCTTTTCAGCCATTGGATTATCGTCGGTATTTCCAAATGTGAAGGTAGAGCGCAATAGATCAAAAGATGTGTGGAGGATGTATGGTGGGACCGACATCTATTTTGTCGCATAGTGAATGGGTTCAATGGGCTATCGAGTTAAGTCCCGACCGTTGGATTTGGGAAAATGAACGGTTGGGACACAATCGGAGGGGCGATGGCGAAGGGTTATGGGCGAAGCATGGTGCAATCTTGATCATTGGTTCTTGTGGATTCAACGGCTGAGATCAAATCGGCAGGTCGGGCCATTGGAGGACCAATGCTTTGGAAAGAGGAGTTATTTTTTTTGCGATGCAACGAAGGGGTGTGGTTCCATGAAAAAGGTAAGGAGACCAGGGGTTAAAAAATAAAGGGCTTATCGCATCGGGGAGTTTAGCGGAAAGCTCATCGCATCAGAGTTTTGAAGTAAAAGGTAACAAAGAAACAGGAAACCCCGATTGCGATTGCACGATGGGGGTTAACTCTTTGTCGCGGGATGAGGTCATGTGAGAAAAGGGGCTAAGGATATAAGCCCTTCGGGCTTAAGATCTATAGAGTGTAGAAGACTGATTTTAGGCCAAAATAAGGATTTTTAAGGCCAAAATAGGGGTTTCGGTAGAGGGAAGAAAGGGTTTTTAAACCATAGAAAGGGAAAATATAAGGTTAAAGAGGGTTAGGATGATTTAGGGGTTAAATGAAGGGGTTTAGAAGGATTTTATGAAGGAAATAAGGGTGAAAATGGAATTGTTTGTGAGTGAAAGGAGGAGTGAAATGATGGAAAATGGAGCCTCTTGAACAATTTTTCTTTAGTAAACAGCAAGGTCCTTGAGGGCTAATAGTGAAACAGTAGTGAAGATTAACACCAAGGATAAAGGACATCATAAGACTTCAAGAACTCACGATTTGGACATGAATTATTTCTTGAAGGCTAAAAAGATCTAGCCACCATTTGATATGACAAATTTTTATAGGTGGCTAACAGAATAATCACACACCATTAACATTCCATTATAAAAGCTTCATGACCACTATTATCCCTCCATAAATACTTTCTAATCTTCCTCTTTTTTTTTTTCTTTTTTTTTGAAGGTTTATAAAGTCACTTTAAAAAGTGATTTTTTGTTTGAAAGGTTAACTCACACTAAAAAAAATATTTCTCATCTTTCCAAACAAAAATAAAAAATATTCCTTATCTCTCCAACAAACTCAGCTTCTCTCAATTAAAAATATCAAAATATTTCCATCATCAACGCACCTTTTACACAGTTGGAGGATGCAGTAATATCAAAAAATATTTTTAAAGCTTACAGAGAGCATAATTGCAGCAAATGCTTTCACTTTGACGAGCTTTCGTCATACCAAACACTAACGGCGTTCCACGCTGACCAGTTTTCTACAAGCTTCTTGATCTGCACATTGCTCGAGCCTTTGACTAGTCTCCAACACTCCACGAGCTATGCACAAGTAAGTGCCAGGTGTTACCTCAAACTATGATTCGTTGTCATGAAAAACTCATTTGTGTAGAGGATGGGGGACTCATCATCAACACTAGAGACTACGCAACCACTCCAGTTGTTAACAAAATTTCCCAAAAAATCATGGTGTAGGCGTTTCTTCCTCGCTACATAAGTATACTACGCTTTATTCAGAAAACACAATACTCCATTAACCATTCACACTGCAGGTCCCCTCACGCTACAACAACGCAAGCCTCTTTCTCGAACCATCCCATGCTTCTCCTACTCATGTTCCCAAAACTTCAAATTAATATTTCTCAGGAAATTTGTGAGGGACCAAAGGGATTTCTAATTTATTGACAAATCTACGACGGATTTGTAGCAAAAATACTCCACTCATCATGTGCAGATTTTCCTCATTCACTGCGGCATGTGTTGCATCCACACCACACACTTCAAATCGTGCCTTCCCACAAGACTGGATACTTTAGCCAATGTTGCAGCACTTGGAGAAAATGAAATTCTTGCAACCACAAAACATCCTCGACGCATACCTGGTTGTACAACAATCAATGATTCAACAACAATTGATTCGACTCTAACTCTCGTTTATCATAGCAAATGATTTGACTCTAACTCTCATTTATCATTTTTCGATTTCTGCTTTTGTGAACCTCACATAGGCAGGGTATTTCTAATGCAGAAAATAAATTAACTAATGTAGCACGCAACAACGTACAGTTTAGCTCACCAATCAGAGATCATATTTTCATAGCATACCATGCTACGATCGCTCCTGTTGCTTCTCCACACACAGATTGATGAATCCACAATGATTGGAGGCTCTTGTGTAATAAATTTATTCCAGGGTCTTCTTATGCGCACCATTTCCTCAGTAGACTAGTGCACTCCTTCACATTCAATAGTCTCCTTCATGCCAACAGAATGGATCAAAAAAACGCCTCCAACAATGCCTCCAAGAAACGCCTTGATTCACGATCTTCATGTCAGCGGCTTGTATCTTCAGTAGAACGCATTCTCACGGATTCTTCAGCATTCAGAATTTGCACCCAGCCACACGCACAAGATTTACACAATAGAAAACAACTCTCTCAACAGGTCCTCAACACAACACACCATATGATCTTATACCACATATTGAAAAAATAGACACCATTAACATACATAAAAACACACATAATAAACCAGACACCAAACAATGGTGGAAAAGGCTTCAGCCTCACGTCTTCCTCACATATTTTCTCATTATTAAAATAATGTAATATTACAATTAAATAGATGAGGAGACTGTGTCTCAAGATAGTGTGTGCTATCTTGGACACCTTGGTTGAGATAATTTCTCAACCAAACACACACCAATATACGAGCTACCTAAACTAACTCCTATATTGGTGTGTGTTTGGTTGAGAAATTATCTCAACCAAGGTGTCTAAGATAGCACGCACTATATTGAGACACAGTCTCCTCATCTATTTAATTGTAATATTACATTATTTTAATAATGAGAAAATATGTGAGGAAGTCGTGAAGCTGAAGCCTTTTCCGCCATTATTTGGTGTCTGGTTTATTATGTGTGTTTTTATGTATGTTAATGGTGTCTGTTTTTTATGAGAGAGGCTAACAGATAATAATATCAACTCTGCTGATTGGAAAATGTCACCTGCTAATGCTTCAAAGAAAGGCAAGAAGGAATATGTAAAATAACTTTGGCATCAAAATTATAACTGTAGAAAGAAGCACTTATATTTTTCAGGTCGTCCTTCTGCACTAGAACATGATGTTGCAGTGACTAGAAATGCAATTTCAAGATGAAAAATTCATGCAGCCATGGGCCAATCTTCAGGTGCCTTTTAACCTAGACATCAACATATAAGAATGAATAGAGTATCTAATAAAACTGTGTAGAAAAAAAAATTAGCACAAAATAATTGGAGTAACAGTGAAGTTCTCAGTGCATTAACAACAAGAATTAGTGGAAAATTAATATGTGCGAAACATGGAGGCGTGCATTATGAACAAAGGCAACATATATGGTGAAAAGGCTTGGTCAAATGATGATATTTACAGTGCGGTCATTTAGTTTTTGAAACGTTCATGGGATATGAAAATTCTTACATGGAGCATATGCACAATAGATTCACTATATGATGGTGCAGCGCTACTGTATGCATAGTAGAAACGTTACATTATGTACATTGGAGCATGGAGCGTTGAGCGTTACATCCTCAGTGAATGAAAAATAATGTTACATCGTCAGACGATTGGCATAATTGACATCTGTCGTAATAGAATCATTATCCATTTTTTTCATGTAGGGTATGTGCTGAGAAGAGAAATTCGAGAATTGAAATCCTTACACAAAAAAGAAGAAGGAGAAGAATTAAAAAAGGGGGGGGCAAAGGAATATTAGATATCTAGAAGCGTGTAGATGCAGAATAGTTGTTATTAGGGGGTGCGATTACTATTCAAAAACATAATTACACATTACATCGTCTTTTTAAATTGGGAAATAATTAGAAAAGGCTTCCACTGAAGGTTTTATAAGGGATTAATAATAATGTACCAAATTGAAGGTTTGATGAGGGATTAATTCTCATTTACAAATTTTCCCGGTGAGATATACATCTTGTCATTAGGTGTGTTGCAGGAGGAGGAAAAGACTTGGAAATCCAAACATCTCTGCCTCACCGTTACACAAGTCACAAAATAGACTAGATTAAATGTACAATGTTGAACTGTAGAAGTGGTTGTAGAAACATGGAGCAAAATTATTGTTGGAGCATAGCAGTGTTATTGTTGGAGCAGGAGCAGCGTTATTGTTGGAGCAACGTTATTTTTTCAGTAGGAGCAACATTATTGTTGGAGCAGAGCAGCGTTATTTTAATATAAATATTAAAGAAGTGTTTTTTTAACGCATGACAGAGCCTCTGTGGCAGCGTATTGATATTGGAGCAATGTTTTTTTTCGTAACGCATGGTATAGCCTCGGTGACAGCGTTATGGTATGTTATGGTGATAGCCTGTGAATGCATTATGGTCAGTTATTAGTGACAGAAAGATATCAAAACGTTAAGATGACAACATTATGGTACAACAACGAGTTTATGTGACAAATTTTATGGTGAAAAAAATGAGAAATCAGCCTCTGTGACAATTTTTATGGTTTCTTCCATTGATTTTAGGTTCGACGAGCAGAAATTAGAATTATTTTTTATTAATTTTTTTTTCATGTTTCCCGCTGGAAGAATTATTCGTCTAGTGAATATGTCAGATCGACATCATATTTATATATCAGTTCCACATCAAATGCAATACTTCATTGTTAGGGCTTATGCCCTAACTTTTCCCATATGTTGGTTGATACGAAGAGTAGATTATTATATGGAGGACCTGTTTATTCATGCCTCGTTTGAGTTAATGAGACAAAAGATCATTTTTTTCTATGTTGTTTGCAATTTCTATTGT
Source organism: Pinus albicaulis (assembly GCA_034641835.2). Taxonomy (NCBI): domain Eukaryota; kingdom Viridiplantae; phylum Streptophyta; class Pinopsida; order Pinales; family Pinaceae; genus Pinus; species Pinus albicaulis. The sequence continues at coordinate 1,626,746,408 of CM076570.1, forward strand.
GGTTGTGATGTCTACCAAATGGTAGTTGCTGCACTAATTTCGAACGAGCAGCTGCTACACTAAGGTTGAATGAGCAGTTGTTGCGGCTACAAGGAATGTGAATGCTTATGGCTAGAAGAAGAAGGGCCCAGTTGATGGCAGGAGCGGGTGCAATGGCTAGCTTGGCTATTCAACTGACGAAGCATTTTTATGGAGTGTCCAGGATTGCTTATATTGGTCATCATGAAGTTTTTCAAGACCGAGATTTGAAATTCTTAACAAATGTTGTTGAAGAAGCATACAATGGAGTTAATTGTGACCACGGTGGGTCTTTTTGTTGCCATTGTGCTTCGTAATGATGAGGTTATTGCGAGTTGTCACAATATGGTTCTCAAGGATGTGGATCCTACTGCACATGCAGTGTAGAAATTATACAAAAAATATGTATATCATGGATTCAATACGATCTAACAATTTACTAAAGCTAGATACTGAAACGCTTCTACAAATCAATTGCTGAAATTAAACACAACCGCCAATCACATGAAGCAAAGAAAGAATCAAATCAAACCACAACATAGATATTTTCCCAAGGAAATGTTGCTGCTCAAAGCCCCTTTATCATATATTGTATATTCCACAAGGAATCATGAAACAATTACAATGCACTCTTGTCACAAGAGTCTCTTGCAATCTGCCTATCGTCTCACACTGATATAGACAAAATCGTGCCAATACTTAGCCAATTCTCAGCTTGTCTTTAGCCTGCCTTTCTCACGTAATTCCTGATGAATGAAATCCCTATTATTTATGAATTTCATCCTTCCTCAAATACACTAAGTATCATGGGCATCTTGTGGTGTTTTAACTGCATCTGGGAAGTTTGCTAATAACACAACTGATAGTCAACTTCCCTTTCACCTTAGTTTCATCTGGGTCTCCACTGGAACTGACATGCATGCAATTATTAATAGTAAATCATCAGTTGCATGGAATATCACTGCATGTGAATTAAATATGATTTAATTCACTTAATCTCTCACTAGTGCAAAAAATAGTTACAACTAGTTCAACTGACTTTAACTCACTTAATTGAGTTAATTAGTTACTCATGCATTAAAATCATGCACTTATCTGAAAATTGAACTCTAAAACACATAGAATCAGTCTGAATGCCTCACCAACTACCCTCAACTCGAAATTCATGAGCTAAATGATTTTATCACACTTAGTTAACTATTACAAGTGATTATGAGATGATATTACATTTTATTGTCCAATTTAATTAAGGGATAATTAAATTTGACACATTTTTAATTTACTAAATAAATTAAGTTGCACACTAATGTATCACTAGAACCCATCACTACACAACCTATGGTCCCACACTACTGTAGGTGTTGTCATGTTGTTTTTGGATGCCAATTTCACTATTTCTTGTTGTAAACTTCAACGCTACCTCTCAACAAGAAAGGAATGTCTTTGCATGTGACATGCAACTCTTGCATGCGACATGAAACTCTTGCATGCGACATGAAACTCTTACATGCAACACTTCTGAAAATGAATAGCCTCCAAACAATTGAATTAGTATAATGCATCTGCCATCAAAGTATTTTGACTGCTGCTAGCTATTGTACATGTCTACTAGACTCTCTGCGTTTCTGACATCTGCATCCATGCACTCTGCACTAGTGCTTCCAACTCTGATCTATGCTCCAATATTCGACACTTGCTTCTCTCATTTTTGTCTTCTTGACATCTAACTACATCAATATAACCGATCCTTCCTGCTACTTTTGTATTGTGGGCTCCTCGTAGCCAGGTCCAATCCATGAGACACACCATCTCAATGTACCCTGCCCAAACTTCTTCTTGGGATTAATTCTGCACATTGTCCCACCTCTCACCTAGAGGTATAGCTGCATGTACTCCCTCTGCCCATCTGGCTCGAAATTTCTCTGCTTGAGTAGTTTCTGCCACTCCATGATCCTCCGCATGTGGTTGCTCCACATCTTGAGGTTCATTATTTTGAACCAAGAGTTCCTCATTTGCATGAAAATCAAGCTCCCTTGCAAGGGACAACCACATGGCTTTCTCACACTTCCCAATGGTTGGAAGCTCTGTAGAAATCACATCTACATCAATTATATAGATATTATTCACATGAATCCCAATCTTCTTGGCTTGTCCTATTTCTTTGCATCGAAGGAAAACTTTTACTTCACTGAAAAACAACATCATAGCCTCTATCCTCCAAAATTGCAACTGAAACTAAATTTCTCTTCAAGCCTGGTACATGCATTACATATTTTAATAAAAATGGTTTACCTGATTGTCTCTGGAAATTAATTATACCAATCCTGGTAGCGCTATACCTTCCATCGTCACCCATTTTGATATGCGTCTGGAGGTCCTTCTCCTCCAAGCTATTGAAAAGTTCTTTGTTTCCCATCATGTGGAAAGATGCACCACTATCCAAGTACCACCCTGATCCCATCGCACTTGACACCATGTATGCAATCAATGAGAAGTCAAGCTCAAAATACGAGGCCAAAGCATCACCAACTGTAGATATTGAAGCCTTCTTGTTATTCTTCTTTTGTGGACAATTAGTGGCATAATTTCCATGCTCATGACAGTGAAAACACTTCACTCTCGACATGTCACACTCCTTGCCTTCTTCAATAGTCTTATATTTGGAATGGAATTTATTTCCCTTCCCCTTCTTCACCTTGGTATCCAAAGAAAAATCTTCTTCATCACCATTCTTAGATGAAGATCCATCTCTGGTATTCTGCTGGAATTCTTCTTGCACCAAATCCGATCAAAGTCGTTCCCAATATGGCATCTTTTCCCTTCCATGGAAAAAGTCCTGATAACTGTGCCAAATCTTGAGAAGTCCTAGAATAGATAAGCTCACCAAGTCATCATCCGTGACAGTAATTCCTACACTCCCAATATCATCCCAACATTGGACAAACTTTGTTAAGTATATCGGAATAGTGTCGTTTTTCTCCATTTTGATCTTCTCGAGTTTATCTTTCAGTGCCAATTTCCTATGATCAATGTTGCTCTAAAATAGATCTGTCAAATATTTCCACATTGCATATGGTTTCGATTTTCCATGGACACTTGAAACAATGTGGTCTTGTACTCCCTCCAATAAGATCCTCCTCGACTTTGCAACCTTCAATTGCTAGGCATTAATATTGGCGGCATCCGCTACAGTGGATTTTTCAATGTCATTGTCGATGAATTATTTCAACCCATTATCCTCCAGTACTTCCTTCATCTGGTCTTTCCATGCAATATAGTTAGAGTTTCCCTCGATTGCATACTCAAATATCAAGCCATTGAAAGCCATTTCAATCCTGAATCGCTTGTCGTACAAAGAATGTCTTCTGCAAATTCAAATTCTATTCAGTCACAAACTCAACTTCTCCTTACTGCAGTAATTTCATGTACTATGATACCATTTATAAATTATACAAACAATATGTATATCATGGATTCAATCTTATCTAACAATGTACTAAAGCTAGATACTAAATCGTTTGTACAAATCAATTGTCGAAATTAAACACAATCGACAATCACATGAAGCAAAGAAAGAATCAAATTAAACCACAACACAGATATTTTCTCGGGGAAAGCTTACTACTCAAAACCCCTCTATCATATATTGTATATTCCACAGGGAATCATGAAACAATTACAATGCACTCGTCTCACAAGAGTCTCCTACAATCTGCCTATCTTCTCACACTGATCCAGACAAAATATGGCCAATACTTAGCCAATTCTCAGCCTGTCTTCAGCCTGCCTTGCTCATGAAATTCCTAATGAATGAAATCCATATTATTTAGGAGTTCATCCTTCCTCAACTGCACTGAGTATCATGAGCATCCTGTGGTGTTTTAACTACATCTGGGCAATTTGCTAATAACACAACTGATAGTCAACTTCCCTTTCACCTTTGCCTCAAATTGGTCCCCAATGGAACTGACATGCATGCAGATATTAATAGTAAATCATCAGTTGCATGGCAGATCACTGCATGTGAATTAAATATGATTAAATTCACTTCATCTCTCACTAGTGCAACAAATAGTTTGTAATATTCATGAATGGGAAAAGTAGGAATATAGTGCATAAAACTGGAAATATGCAGAAATATCAATATATCAAGGCATGAGACAACAACAGATCCATTACATTATGATTATAACAGCAAAATAGGTACAATATCTTGAGGAAAATATCACTCAAGTTGGGCAAACAAGCCTCCCATGAAAGCATACACCTAGATCTAAAATGTTGTTAATACATGTAATACAGGAATGCAGAAAACTGCGCTATCTATGAGAGAATAGAAGCTGAGAGATAGAGAAATTTATTTCTGCTATTATAATGCTCCAAAAATGCTAATACTAGAGATCCATTCTCCAAAAAATATTTCCAGGACAACTCAGAAAAGGTTTCCGGAAATGCACACTATACAAAATATAGCATATTTGGCCCTAGGGATGAATAATCTCTGAAACTGAATCATTGATAGGATATGTATGATCTAATATACAAGATGGCTAATCCTCCTCCAACAGATCTCCTAAATGAAGGGCTAATCGCCACACAGGAAACCCAAACACTCCAAATAGGGCAATAAACCCACTGCTGCAGTTGCTCTCTAAAAAGATGCAGTCCTTTAGGGAAACTGTGATGTAGCTGATGACTACTACTTGGCCTAGTGCCAAAGTATGAAATAAATCCCTGAGAACTTCCTTACAAGCTTTCATATGAAAATATGATCCCTCCAATGGAAAACTAGCTTAGAAATTGGAGATCTCTCTCCTCCACTGCTACACCCCAGCAACACAACCCAACTCTAAGCAGAACTACGCTTTATATGAGATTGAAGCTTAGCTAAATGCCTGATTATGTAATGATATTGCAATACTCTTCCTTTGAGGCTTCTCAAGGATAGATTTTGGATTCCCACTCGGGAACACCTTGTGCTAAACAACACTGCAATCTTAGCTAAACAGTTGAAGAAAGATATATTTCTAAACAGACCATATATTCAGAAATATCAAATACATAAACATGAATAACTATGGCTTCCATCCTCTTCCTTATATTAGTGTTCAGATTCCTCACCCTTGGCCCCACTCATTAAAGGCATTACTTCCATGCATGGAATCTCCACCCAAAACTGTGTTGTCCCATAATGAATGCCACTCCTCCATGACAGCATTGTTGTTTTGGTCAAATTTGACCCAGTCTATGTGCTCCAATCTCTGTTCACATGTTAGGGTGCTTTATTAAGCTGAAAAGATGATCCACTTTCACATGAGAAGTGGTTTTATTTTTCATAGAAAGATTTATGTGTCTCCCTACCCACTTAATCACCTATCTTAGTGACAAAACAAAACTTTAATATACCAATTAGCTTCAAGCTAATTTAGGAATAGTATAGTCATCCCCTCCAAAATGTTGCTTGTCATCAAGCAACTGTAAGTATAATGCAAAGTCTCCAATGGATATGTCTCCTCCCAAGAATAAAAATTAGCCTTTGGTAGATGAACCGAATAGCTCTCATCATGAAGAAGTGGTAGATATGTGGAAAGAGTTATATGTTTTCCATTGGCCTCCTCAAGGCATGAGAGATGGTAAATGTTGGGTGCCTCAATCCCAATGAGAAACTCCAATATCCATGCTATCATCCAAACAAAGTGAACCATCCTTGGTAGCTCATAGAAGCAATCACCAATCCCCTACTTCTGCAATTTATAGGGGTTGTATGGATGAAAAATAGAGATCAAGTTATTCAACTCATGTTGTCTCTCTCTCCATTTATGATAAATATGGAGTTGTTGATCTTGGGCTTCAACAATATGGTCCTCGGAAGCCAAAAGGTACTTGGAATCTCATGATCCCATTCTTTGGTTCTAGGAACCTCTCTTTCCCAATCCATCCCAAATATAGTGAATAGAATTTCATCACCATAAGGGCTAAAAAGGGAAAATGGATTGTGTCATATAACATGCTGGATGGTGATAATAATCCATCCAGTGAGACTAGCGTTGTCCTGCATCTAGTTGTCTCAAAACATCATATGATAATTGGACATCCAACCACTTGCTTGCTACCATAAGCTTCTCAAAAGCTTGAAAATAGTGAAGGAAATCAGCTGTTAACTGAATATGAGCCAAGCAAAACATGTCTTGCCCAAAGTCCTCTATAAAGTGGTCATCCCCATCACTGTAGAAATTTAAACAATACAATGATGTATTACCGGACTCCCCTGATCTAAAAATTTAAATCCACTGTTAAATACAAAATCCTTCTACTCAATTCATTGTGGAAATTAAATCGCCAATTGCAAACAGATGAAAAAAATCAATTGCACATAACAATATTTTTTTACCAGGAAAGCTTAAAGCTAAAAACCCCAACTATCGTATATTATGTATATCATTGATCATGAAACAATATCATACAAAGCTCTAGCTCTAAGAGCTCTCAGTACAATATACAATCATCTCACACTATCATACAAAAATTGGTTCACACATGCACCAATTTACTGCATCCTGACAGCCTGCCTCCACTGCAAAATCCTTGCTGGTGAATATCCCTGAACGAATTCGACTTTTCTTTTCCTTGACTGCGCAATCCTCATTGGCATCTCCAGTGTGTGTAGTTGCATTGAATGCACCACTATAGTCACAAATGATAGTCAAACAGACCCTTTCACCTATCTCTCCACTGGGCCTCCACTGGATCTGACATGCAAGTAGTTAATAGTTGTATTTCTTCAGTTGCATGTGAGACACTCCTTGTCAATTAATTAAATAATTAATTCACTGATCTCTCACTAGTGTATCTTTAATTAAAACTAGCACAACTGAGTTTAAATCACTTAACTGAGTTAAACTAAATAGCAACTCACATAACTACTCTTCCAACCCTATTACAACTTTGTCACACTCAGTTACAACAAAGTCTATTGTGCATGTCCCACCAACCAACCTTAGAATGCGTAATTCCTTCAATCAATTGGTTTGCCACATCAGTTAACTGAAATCAAGTGCTTCAAGAGAATAAGTTATTATTTATTGTTTGATTATTATTAAGGGCTAAAAATAATCGACATGCATTCTATTTTATATTTGTGATCTATATATAGACTTCACCCATGACCTAAAAATAGAAACTCATCTAAAGATGGAATTTTCTCAACCATCTAGAATCAGTGTCCTGCTAATTTTAGAATATGCTCACCATTCTAAAAATAGACATACACCTAAAATTAGCCTACGGGCCCCACCTAGTGAAGGTGCTTAATTTTCACTAGGATCATCATCTTGTTGAATCTCAACACTCTCTCTCAACAAGAAATGGATTATCCCTTACCCTGATCATGTCGCTATGGTATTGAAATTTTCTCCTGGTGAGCGCCTTCGTCAGAATATCTGCATCTAGATCTTCCGTAGGAATGTACTGAAGCAACATGATCTTCCACTGCACACAATATCTGATATGATGATACCGGATATCTATATGCTTAGATCTATCATGAAACACGAGATTAATCGAGAGTTTAATGCAACTTTGACTATCAAAATGAATCACTGTAGGATCTAAATGAGAACCGAACAAACCGACCAGGATCTTCCTCATCCAGATAACCTCACATGTAGCTTGATTGGCTGGCAAGTATTATACTTCCGCTCAACTGAGTGCCACGGATCTCTGTCTCCTGTTGTACCAAGAAACAACTATAGATCCGATACTGAAAACCCTCCTGATATGTTCTTTCTTTCTGTTGGGTTTCCTACCCAATCTGCATCTGTGACGCCATGCAACTTCACCTTATCCATCTTTCTATACCATAAGCTATACTCAGATGTGCCCCGATATATCTTAGGACATGATTTCCCACCTTCCAAAAGAGCTTGGTAGGCTTAACTATCGCTTGACTAAGCTGGTTCACTGCATAGCATATGTCTAGTCTTGTATTAACTAAATACATGAGCAAACCCACTCACTGTCGATAGACAGTAGCATCCACTACCTCTGTCGATGTAGCATCCTCTTTCCTCAAATTTCCTGGAAGAGGAGTATCCATGGGTTTGCAACCCTCCATGTGAAACTTACCGAGTATATCCCTTGCATACTTTCCTTGAGACATAAATAGTTCACCATCTCGTTGCCATATTTCCAATCCAAGGAAGTAGTGAAGGAGGCCCATATCCTTCATCTCAAACTCCTTTGCAAGGTCCTCCTTGCATGAGTGTATTAGCTACTCATCACCAGTCAATATTAAATCATCAACATAAATAAAAATGATTAAAATCTTACCCTCCACCACAATCTGGTATAGGTTTGCATTCGCCTCACTCTTGGTGAAGCCAAGTCCAGTGAAATAGTTGTCGATCTGAGCATACCAAGCACGGGATTCTTGCTTCAACCCATACAACGCTCTTTTGAGTCTGCACACATGAGACTCGCTGCTGAAGATCTCAAATCCTTTAGGCTGCTCAATGTACACTTCTTCTTCAATGATCCCATTAAGGAACGTAGTCTTCATATGCATTTGATGAATGTGCCAACTCATATGCACTGAGAGAGCAAGGATGGTCCTTATGGAATAATACCTTGTGACTGGTGCAAAGGTTTCTTCATAATCAATCCCCTCAATTTGTTAGAAGCCCCATGCAACAAATATTTCCTTATACTTCTCAACACTCCCATCAGTAGCTTGCTTTACCTTGTAGATCCATCTTGAACCTACCACTAATTTATCAACCAGCCTTGGAAAATTTTCCCAAGCATTGTTTCTGACAATGGATTCATACTCCTCCACCATTGCATTTACCCATGTGGGCTCCTGCACTGATTCCTGAAAAGAATATGGCTCTTTCACAATACATTTTCTCATGAGAGCTATGTATCTAATGAATCGATCAAGAGACTGTATCTGTCTGCCCTGTGAAGTAGGGGCTCCTACATTCTATGCTGCATCAAGCTTCAGCCTCTCAGGTTCTATGGTACGCCTTCTGCCAGTTTTGATGTTTGGCTCTGCGTGAGTGGACTCCTCCACTCCATGAACCTCCTCCTATGGCTGATCCAAATCTAGAGACTCATCTTTGGGAACAAACAATTCCTCCTTGGCATGTAATTCTAGCTCCCTCTCAAGCAACAACTTCATGGATTTCTCCTCATTGAATTTTATATCTCGTTGCACCATATTCATTCAATTGTTTGGAAAATACACATGATAATTATGGGGTGTTTCTGTGTACCCCACAAATATCCCAACTTCAACAGTCGCTTCAGCTTCTTCCTAGTGTTAGTGGTTACATGAACATAAACAGATGATCCAAAAATATTAAAGTGAGAAACATTCAGTTTCTTACCAGTAAAATCTTCTTCGGGTGTACTCATGCCAAGTACTCTATGAGGACAACAGTTTTTCACGTAAACCGCAGTGTTACATGCTTCCACCCACAAGTGCAATGGTAGGCCCTAATCATAAAACATAGCTCGTGCAACACCCACGATCGTTCTATTCTTCCTCTCTGCGACCCCATTCTGTTGTGGGTTGCAAGTGCTATGAGTTCTCTTCGAATTCCTTCTTTGCTACAGAAGTCTTTGAATTCGTTCAAGATATATTCACCACCATTATCGCTCCACAGAGCCTTCACTTGCTACCCCGAATCTTTCTCCACCAATGCTTTAAACTCACAGAAATTTTAGAATGCTTGATCCTTCTTCTGCATGAAGACAATCCAACATCTACGAGAATAGTCATCAACAAAAATAACATAATACTTGTGTTTTTTTGTTGAAGCAACCGATCATTAGGGGAATTTTGAGGTCTATAATGGGCCTCCTAAGGAAATAATAAAATAATAGCTAAACCAATAAAATAATATTTATGAATTTACAATTCACTTTTTGCACGAAAATCCATGTAACCATGGTTAAATTCAATTTAAAAGTTGCACCAAAATAAAATTAATATAAAAAAATTGTATTGATGTGACTATAAATAAAAATGAGTTTTTCAAGAAAAAGTCATTATCATTGAACAACTAATGCATTTTTTCTTTGCACTTAACTAGCTTAAAATCAATTATAAATATAAATTCATAAATTCTTAGTTGTTCAACATACCATTAATTAAAATTTATATTATTTAAATTATATAATAACATGTAATTAATATACTATATAAAAATCAAATAACATAATAAAATAAATGTAATATATTATTTTATGTATTAATTTTATATTACATATTGAATTGATTTGATTTATACCATAAGAAGAAATAATATATAATATAAAAATTAATATGATATATGAAAAGTGTGTAAAGACATGAAGATTGTATAGGGATATGCATTGTTTCTTTTAAAAAATATGAAATGACAATAATAATATTTTATTCAAACAGTGTGAAATGACATTTATTATGAGTACTTTACTTTGTGACTTTAAAAGTACTTAGAATACTACCATGGTTAACCATGAGTTTTTATCCAGCATTGAGAATGTGACAAGTAAGTACATTTAACTCAAGCAATGCCACTTCAACCATGGGGGATGATGTCATCCCCTAAAATGTGATTGGTTCTCATAAAGTTAATTTTGATTGTATATTTTCCTTAGGAGACCCATTTTTTAACTCAAAATTCCCCTAATGAATGGCCCACACATGCCTGTGTGAACTCTCTCCAGGATCACCAAAGCACGATTCTCCTTTTCATGAAAGGTGGTCTTCACAAACTTACCCATAGTACATGTTATCCTCCTGTATTCTAAAAATTTCACTAGATGACTTTGGATAGCCTACAAGCACCTAAAGATAGAATAATTTTCCTATCAGATATATTTAGAAGTCCCACTACCTTCATCATCATAAATTTGATTAATTTTCACTAAACTTTCCTATCTTTATGCCTCCTCAAAAGTTCACCCTGCTGCTTTAAAAAGAAACACGTTTTTTGGTCCTAATTCCCTCATTCATGCCTCTACTCACACCCTCATTTATCATTCTTCCTTTTCCTCTAAAACCCCTCAAAAATCCCCCCTCATCCATCATTTTCTCATAAAAACCCTTAAAAAATGAAAAAAACCCTCTTTCATTGATTAAATCTAATTATTTAGCCTATCAGACCCTTTCATTTTTTACAAAAACTCTCTTTTTTATGAAAAAACCCACCTTTTTGTATATAGGCCTTAAGCCCCTTTTTCGGCCTTAAGCCCCAGCCCCTTCTACCCATGCGACCTTGACCCTGATCGTCCACTATCTTTCTAAGCCCTTTTCTTCCAAACTCCTGGCCCCCTCTACCTCACAGGACCATTCCCCTGCCTATCTTCTAACCCCTTTTTCCCCTTTCACTTCACCCCGCCTTCTTTATTTCCTTCCCATCGCTCCATCCTTCCAAGGTCGTCCTCCAACGTTGATCGCCCTGATCCAATGGCCATCATTCACCCACCATTCATCCTGTCTCCCAATAAAACCCATGCTTCTGGACAAAAGAGCACATTTCACCACCTTGGCCCCACCTTCCCCTCCGTCAATACCACGTCCCATCCTCGGGCTCCACTCGCACCGTCGATCTCGCTCATTGAGATCTGATGGTTAGAAACAAATATCGCGTGGTTTTTATTACCGAAGGTTAACGCCCCTGTTGCATTGAAAATTGTCACCTTGACATTTCTTTGTCTGTATGAGCTCATTATCACTCATACTTTCCTCCTTTGCAAGTCTAAAAACATCAGTTCCTCATGTCAAGCCTTAAAAATAAGAGAAAATCTCTCAAGAGTCTCTAAAACTTTGGTATCGCACTTTCTCTTTGTCTTACCTGCGATCCCGCACCTAATGGTCATGTCTCTTGCGTATCTAACCCCTTGACACAGAGAAAGTGGTAGGCATAACCATCGTTTGACTAAGTTGGTTCACTGCATAGCATATGTTTGGTCTTGTACTAACTAAATACATGAGGGAACCCACCCACTGTCGATAGACAGTAACATCCACTACCTTTGCCGATGTAGCATCCTCTTTCCTCAAATATCCTAGAAGAGGAGTATCCATGGGTTTGCAGCCCTCCATGTGAAACTTACTAAGTATCTCCCTTGCATACTTCCCTTGAGAAATAAACAGTTCACCATCTCGCTGCCATATTTCCAATCCAAGAAAGTAGTGAAGGAGGCCCATATCCTTCATCCCGAAATTCTTTGCAAGGTCCTCCTTGCATGAGTGTATTAGCTACTCATCACTAGTCAATATTAAATCATCAACATAAAGAACAATTATTAAAAGCTTACCCTCCACCACAATCTGGTATAAGTTTGCATCCGCCTCACTCTTGGTGAAGCCAAGTCCAGTGAAATAGTTGTCGATCCGATCATACCAAGCACAAGGTTCTTGCTTCAACCCATATAATGCTCTTTTGAGTCTGCACACATGAGACTCATTGTTAAATATCTCAAATCCTTTAGGATGATCAATGTACACTTCTTACTCAATGATCCCATTAAGGAACGCAGTCTTCATATCCATCTGATAAATGTGCCAACTCATATGCACTGAGAGAGCAAGGATGGTCCTTATGGAATAATACCATGCGACAGGTGCGAAGGTTTCTTCATAATCAATCCCCTTAATCTGTTAGAAGCCCCATGCAACAAATATTGCCTTATACTTATCAACACTCCCATCAGTATCTTGCTTTATCTTGTAGATCCATCTTGAACCTACCACTGATTTATCAACCGGCCTTCGAACAATTTCCCAAGCATTGTTTCTGACAATGGAGTCATATTCCTCCACCATTGCATCTACCCATGTGGGCTCTTGCACTGATTCCTGAAAAGAATATGGCTTTGTCACAATACATTTGCTCATGCGTCTAGCCATGTATCCAGTGAATCGGTCAAGAGAGTGTCTCTGTCTACCCTGTGAAGTAGGGGCTCCTACATTCTGTGCTACATCAAGCTTCAGCCTCTCAGCTTCTATGGTATGCCTTCTGCCAGCTTTGATGTTTGGCTCTGCGTGAGTGGACTCCTCCACTCCATGAACCTCCTCCTGTGGCTGATCCACATCTAGAGACTCATCTTTGGGAACAAGCAATTCCTCCTCTTTATGTAAGTCAAGCTCCCTCTCAAGCAACAACTTCATGGCTTTCTCCTCATTGAATTTTATATCTCGTCTCACCATATTCATTCAACTGTTTGGAAAATACACATGATAATTATGGGGTGTTTCTGTGTACCCCACAAATATCCCAACTTCAGCAGTCGGCTCCAGCTTCTTCCTAGTGTTCTTGGTCACATGAACATAAACATATGAGCCAAAAATATTAAAGTGAGAAACATCCAGTTTCTTACCAGTAAAAGCTTCTTCGAGTGTACTCATGCCAAGTACTCTATGAGGACAATAGTTTTGCACGTAAATTGCAGTGTTGCATGCTTCTGCGCACAAGTGCATTGGTAGGCCCTAATCATGCAACATAGCTCGTACAACACCCACGATCGTTCTTTTCTTCCTCTTCGCGACCCCATTCTGCTATGGGTTATAGGCGCTATGATTTCTCTTAGAATTCCTTCTTTGCTACAGAAGTCTTTGAATTAGTTCAAGGTATATTCACCACCATTATCGCTCCACAGAGCCTTCACTTGCTACCCCTACTCTTTCTCCACCAATTCTTTAAACTCACAGAACTTTTAGAATGCTTGATCCTTCTTCTGCATGAAGAAGATCCAGCATCTATGAGAATAGTCGTCAACAAAAATAACATAATACCCGTGTTTTGTTGTTGAAGCAACCGATCATTAGGGGAATTTTGAGGTCTATAATGGGCCTCCTAAGGAAATAATAAAATAATAGCTAAACCAATAAAATAATATTTATGAATTTACAATTCACTTTTTGCACGAAAATCCATGTAACCATGGTTAAATTCAATTGAAAAGTTGCACCAAAATAAAATTAATATAAAAAAATTGTATTGATGTGACTATAAATAAAAATGAGTTTTTCAAGAAAAAGTCATTATCGTTGAACAACTAATGCATTTTTAATTTGTACTTAACTAACTTAAAATCAATTATAAATATAAATTCATAAATTCTTAGTTGTACAACATACCATTAGTTAAAATTTATATTATTTAAATAATTAATATACTATATAAAAATCAAATAATATAATAAAATAAATGTAATATATTATTTTATGTATTAATTTTATATTACATATTAAATTGATTAGATTTATACCATAAGAAGAAATAATATATAATATAAAAATTAATATGATATATGAAAAGTGTGTAAAGGCATGAAGATTGTATAGGGATATGCATTGTTTCTTTTAAAAATTATGAAATGACAATAATAATATTTTATTAAAACAGTGTGAAATGAAATTTATTATGAATACTTTACTTTGTGACTTTAAAAGTACTTAGAATACTACCATGGTTAACCATGATTTTTTATCCAGCATTGAGAATGTGACAAGTAAGTACATTTAACTCAAGCAATGCCACCTCAACCATGGGAGATGATGTCATCCCCTAAAATGTGATTGGTTCTCATAAAGTGAATTTTGATTGTATTTTTTCCTTAGGAGACCCATTTTTTACCTCAAAATTCCCCTAATGAATGGCCCACACACGCCTATGTGAACTCCTTCCAGGATCACCAAAGCACGGTTCTCCTTTTCATGAAAGGTGGTCTTCACAAACTTACCCATAGTACATGTTATCCTCATGTATTCTACAGATTTCACTAGATGATTGTGGATAGCCTACAAGCACCTAAATATAGAATAATTTGCCTATCAGCTATCTTTAGAAGTCCCACTACCTTCATCATCCTAAATTTGATTATTTTTCACTAAACTTTCCTATCTTTATGCCTCCTCAAAATTTCACCCTGCTCCTCTAAAAAGAAAGTCCTATTTTGGGCCTAATTCCCTCATTCATGCCTCTACTCACACCCTCATTTATCCTTCTTCTTTTTCCCCTAAAAACCCTCAAAAATCCCCCCTCATCCATCATTTTCTCATAAAAACCCTTAAAAAATGAAAAAACCCCTCTTTCATTGATTAAACCTAATTATTTAGCCTATCGGACCTGTTGGTGTCCCGTGTTTTGATAGTTTGGCAAATCAAAAGACAAGGCAACATCAGAACCAATCTTTAGAGTTCCAGGATCTAGTCCTCCTGCTCTCAGAGAGGGATCTCTCAAAAATTTGTTTGCAAAGGTCTATCTTGTGTGCTTTGATTATGGATTTTAGACTAGTTATTAAGTGCAGATGTTTGTTTGGTTGGATTGAGTTGATACCGCAGAACATGAAAGGTCTAGGAAAGATATACAGAAAGAAGAAATATCTAGTTGGTTGGGCAATGGAGTCGAAATAAGGTCATGACAAACTCTTGAAGGGATATGGGATATCAAAGGGCAAATCTAACTTGGCCACAGGATCCTTTTGTTTTTGGAATGAAGTGAACATTAATGATTTGGAAAGAGAATTTTAATTCTCAACTAAGGGAAACTTGAAAGACATAACTCAACAATAAAGAAATATTTGATAGATAGGGCTAACCATAAATTCTACAAACATTCTTTAAGAAAATAATGGCTTTAAGACAACTTTTAAAATGAAATAAGATTTGGGGAACTCCCTATTTCCTCAAAGATTTTATTTTAAAGGATTCAGAAAACATAAAAGATTCACTGATAGTTGCATTCATAGAAGAGGGAACACCTAAATAACATCTATTCTTACAGCTATAAAGACCTTCAAAACAATTTTTCATGCAATGGCAAAGGGTAAGATCAAAACCAACCTCTTTGATTAACTTAAAAAAATGGTATTTCAAAGGGAGACTTCGATAACAGCTTTCAAGTCGTAGCAGACAAGCAGGGAGAACCATAAATCATGCTGAAACCAACCATTCGAGCTATTATAGAAATAAACAAGCATGAAGACTAAATAGAAAGCTTAAAGCCCCTAAACTACTTCAGTAGAAGAAAACATAAAACAGTGAAGGACGAACAGATCTAAGGTGCTTCCAGGAGTCATTTCTTAGTCTAAAACTTTCAACCTACTGTAATAAGAAATTATGGAACATAATGAAAAAAGGAGAAAACATAAAACAGTTCAGAATACTTCACCAACAACCAAGCTCATGGATCCAATGATAGAGCCTTCTCAGGAACATCATATGACAACATCATCAAGACATCTGAGACTTCAATTTGTTTTTCAACTTCAACAGACTTGTATATTTATTTCAGAGAGTTTCAATATTACAACCTGTAATCAAACAACAACCAAAAAATTCTCATCTTCTACTGAGGTATTTATAGAAGAATGAGGAGTTGAGACCTAACAAAAGATCTCTAATGAAAATTAATACAGATACAGGACTTCTCGGCCTTTTGAGGGGCTCGATGGAGAAGTTTTACAAGTGGATCACTGTATTAACTTTTACAATAAATATCAAAGCTCGGTGGGAGCTTTATTTGACTTTGAGGCTCTGGGTATTGTGTGGAGTAACTCCGTGGATATTTTATGCATCGATTCCCTTGCATAAGTAACTCCCTGGCTGCGTTGGAGGTGAATATCTGATTTTCTTAAATAACTTTGGCCTCTGTTTTGAAAGGTTTGAGGCAACAGGTGGCTCTGTGGTAGCTGAAGAATCAATTTGCCTCAGATGTGGCGGTGGAGGCTTTCTGTCTGATAAAACACTTTAGGTTTTCTTTAAACTATGTTTTGAGTTGGGGATTAGGCTTTTGATAACTGTCTTAGCCGTAATCCCCGTAAAATTGTCTTCAATCTTCATTCTGTTGTGCTCTGTCTTCAAACTTATACTCTTTAACTGTTTTTGAATAAAACAGTGTCTTGTCAATGTGCAGGGCCGCACAGGCCATTTTACGTGCTATCAACGCTCATGAAACATTTGATAAATCATTGAATTCAAACCTGTGAATGGTTCTTTTTAATATCTCGAAGGCGCAGGAAACGTCTTTCCTAACCCTCGGCGTTCCTTCATTATACAATGGAAAACCATTAAAACACCTGCAAAACACAAAAACAATTAAGAAATCCTGCGGAATTAGGTTTAAACTGCTTCAGATGGCGGGGAAAGAGCGTAGTCGTTGGATGGCTGCATCCAACGGTGGAGATTTTATCCAGAGGCAATTAAAGAGATCGCAAAATCGCATCGCAAATAATTGTGATGAGTGATCAGGGGTTTCACATAAAAATGCAATTTTGTGATTTTGCGTGATGGAGGGATTCAATGGGCAAAACCTTTATAAACAATGAAATATGACATTTTTCAACTTACAAAGGGAAAAGGCATTTTTTATATGAATGGCGGGGGTATCGTACGGTGGACTCGGCGGGGTTGATCGCGATTGTGGAAAGTGCAATGGCGAGGGAAATGCGATGGAGTGATATATGCGATGTGTTGATCGCATCACAAATATTTGCGATGGATCAATTAAATCAAATGAAACGAAAAATCGATTTCACGATATGCGATCAGGCGGATTGATCGCATTGCAAGTTTTTGCGATGGGTCGATTGACCAACCCATGGAAAATGCAATAATGCGACATTGCGATTTGCGATAAGCGGTGGGCCATATATTATATGATATGAACTTTATAATAAATTTTATATAATAACGTATGGCGGGGTATGAAAAAAAAAGGGGAAGTGGTTAGAAAGGTAGGGCTTTATAACATAAAGTCTTTATTATAAAGTCCTATGGGTTATTTGAGGGGTTTCGGTAAAGCTAAAGAATGAGTCTTCAACCTTAATAAGAGTGATATTCATGAAGGGGAGAAAATGAATCCTGAAAGCAAAGGGGATTTTATGGAGAAAAAGGGGAGCAGATGAAGGTTAGTTTTGAGTGAAATAAGGGAGGAAAATTATGGTTCTTTAGCAGTCTCTTCTTATGAAATTAGCAGAATTTCAGAGCATGAAATGGAAATAGTAAATGAAGATTTCGGATAGAGGCATGAGGCCTTCAAGGAGTCTTCAAGAGCCAACAATTTTTAGTGAGAAAATTTGTTCCTTGGAGGCTCAAAAAGTCTTAGCCACCTTTTGGTATAAAAAAATATTATAGGTGGCTAACAGTGGCTCCACTTGGGGATTGTGCCTTCTTGAAGGCATCAAGAATTCAGACTTGATTTCTCTGGGACGCTGACTTGCGCCTGATCCATTGGGCTGCCCTTCCTTTGCTGGGATGATCTTCTCTAAAAACATATTTGGCAGCTATGAAACCAATGGACCTTCATCAACAAGCTTTCTACCTACCCAATCCTACTGATCTAGCATTTTTTCTTCATTTAGAGTGCACTTGGATTGGCAAACTCTTTTCACAATATTTTATTATTTTGAAAGCAGGAAATCTAATCTATTTCTACTCCTTATTTCTCCATGGACTCAGAATAAACAGTTGAGTCCATCTCATTCTCTACCTAATCTACCATCTGTTGGGATTAAACTGTCCAACAGATTTTTATTCTCTAAATTCTACAACAAAAATTTAAAAACAGCCAAGTCAAGATTAAGCTGTTTGACTTGCTGTGATCTATGGCATAAAAACAAGCTGCACATAGATTATTATTTGCAGAAAACTAAAATCAAAATGGAAGGCTTAAGATCTGAAAGTCTCTTATCATGGCCTTCTCTTTTCTTCTCAACTCTGTTTTTGCTTTTATTTGAGATGTCTCTTCGTTGTTCTCTGATTCAGATTTTGGGCAAATTGGAAACTTTGGTTCAGATTTTGAGTTCGTTTGAACCTTCAATTTCTAACCTAAAATATCTACTAATAAGCCGAGATTAAGCAGTTTGGAAAATCAAGTTCACTATCCTATCAGCAGAAAAATTTAAAGCTAATTAGTCAAGATTTAAACAGTTTGACTAATTAGAAGTGTGTTTTTGAGGAGTGGCATTTGAGCTCGCACACTTTCAGATTTATTTCTCTTTTTTGGAATGGGGCTTTGCCTTTCTTGTTTTCATTTCTGCCCTCTTTTCTTTCTTTTCTTTGTTTTTTGTCTTTTTTATTTTTCATAACTTTGAATGCAATGGTTAGACTATGATATTTACAATGGTAAAACACAAATGCTTTGAAAACTTAAGATTCTTGGTAGAAGTAATGCTTGAGCATCCTGCCATTGACAGGACCTCCATATAGGTCTTCTCCATTCAATTCTTTCAAGAAAAATGTGTTATGACCCCTTTCATCATGAATAATATATGGCCCTTTCCACAAATTCTCAAACTTGCCATGTTTCCCCTTCTCTTCTCTTCTTGAATCCCATTTAAGAACAACACTTCCAACCTGGAAATTGTTTGCCTTAGTCCTCTTATCAAATAGTTTCTTCATTTTCTCTTGGACTAACTGTGTTCTTTCATAAACTTCTTCTCTGATCTGTTGTAGATGGATGGTCTGGTTGATCCTCCTCTTCATATCATTTCTTCAACCTACACTTCTTGAAGGAGTTTCATGACTGGAACTCCCAATGAGGTAGGAAAAACTGCATCCGTGCCATAGACTAACTGATAGGGGGACATATTTATTGATTTCTTTGTAGTTAATCTATCATCCCATAAGGCATGAACTAGCTTACTGTGCCATGATTTTTTATTCTGTTCCAACAGCCTTTTAATGATGTTGATGAGACTCTTGTTGGTGGATTCAGCTAATCCATTCCCTTGGGGATAGTAAGCAGTGGAATGGCCCAAGGTTATATGCTATTTGTGATAGAAATCGACCATATTCTTAGATTTGAAAGCAGCAGCATTGTCTGTTATGATTTTTCTGGGACAACCAAATCTGGATAGGATATGGGTTTCAAGAAACTTGATAATGACAGAGTCATTAGCATTCCTGGTAGGTATAGCTTCTATCCATTTGGTAAAGAAGTCAGTGGCTATGAGGATCCACTTATGTTGAGCTGAGGAGGATGGATGAATTTCCCCAATGAAATCCAGCCCCCTTTGTTGAAAAGGGGCCTCAACTCTGATAGGATGTAAAGGTAAGGGAAGGAGTTTTCTCTTGCCATCAAATATTTGACACTTATGGAAATACATGACCAACTTATGAGTGTCTGGAAAAATGGTAGGCCAATAGTAACCTGATCTGAGAGTTTTGTTTGCTGTGGCCTTCTAGTAGAGGTGTCCTCCACATTCACCATCGTGCAGCTGATGCATGATTTTTCCTGCATCATCTTCAAGTAAACATTTAAGCAAAATTCCAACAACATTTTTCCAATATAACACCCCATCTAATATACAAAAACTCAAAGCTTTCTGTTTCAAAAATCTAGCTTTAGTTTTAGACAAAGAAGGAGGAGCATTTAGATATCAAAGCACATAAATAATGTCAGCATACCAAGGAGAATTCAGAAATATTTCTTCAATAAAAGGAGCAGTAGCTTCTTCTACTTCTTCCAACACATCAACCATATTCATGTCTAATGCTTGGAAGTTAGACTCAGCCATAAGTTTTGCTAATCCTTTCCCTTTAACTAGTTTGGTGGGCCTAATTTCTAAGTCATATTCAAGAATGGTTGCAATCCATTTTCCCCTTTTTCCATCAGGTTCTTGACTTAGAATGTCTTTGACAACAGTATGTGGAACAAAAGCAATTATGTGAGAGTGTAAAATATAGACCCTGAAGTCCTTTAATGCTTTCACTAATGCTAAGGCTTGCTTCTCCATGATACTATATTTGAGAGGAGCATCTCTTAAGGCCCTACTGAAGAAGGATATTGGTTGTTGTTGCCCTAAATCATTCTTCTGAAGCAAAATTGCAGCTATTTTATGTTCAGATGAAAAATAAAAAATGTAAAAGTCTTTGGTAAAATCAGGACTAATGAGGACTGGTGTTTGGGTAAGAGCTTGTTTGACCAGTTCAAATGATTGTTTAGCTGGTAAAGTCCATTTTACACCCACGTTTTTCTTCAGCATGTTTGTAATGTTTTTTAATAGCTCGGCAAGGTTGGGGATAAACCTTCTCAAAAAATTTATCTTTCCGATGAAAGATTGCAATTCTTTGAGGCTCCCTGGATAGCTGATCTGCAATATGCCATCTATTCTTGTGGGGTCTATTTTGATTCCCTCTTCCGAGATTATGTGGCCAAGAAGTTTACCTTCTTGGAGACCAAAGAGCGTTTTCTTGGAATTCAATGGCAAGCCAAATTTCCTACACTTCTCAAAAACGTTTCTTAAGTGAATCAGATGTTCTTCATCAGTTTTTGAAAAAACGGTTATGTCGTCAAGGTAAATAATTATGAAATAGCCAATATCTTCAGAAAATCCTATGTCCATGGCCCTTTGAAAAGTGGCCCCTGCATTCATTAACCCGAAAGGCATTTTGACATACATAAAGGTGCCCCAAGGTGTGGTAAAAGTAGTTTTGATTTGATCACTTGGGAGC
Source organism: Pinus albicaulis (assembly GCA_034641835.2). Taxonomy (NCBI): domain Eukaryota; kingdom Viridiplantae; phylum Streptophyta; class Pinopsida; order Pinales; family Pinaceae; genus Pinus; species Pinus albicaulis. The sequence goes on from CM076570.1 coordinate 1,626,767,877, forward strand.
ACTAACACCTGGTTGTAACCAGAGAACCCATCTAAGAGCGATATCCTTTTAGACACAACTACCTTCTGAAGTATATGGTCCATCTTAGGCAAAGGGAAGTTATCTTTTAGGGATGCTTTGTTTAAATTTCTGAAGTCAATACAGAGCCTGATCTCCCCTGTATTTTTCCTAACAGAAACTAAGTTTGACACCCATTCTGAAAACCTAACAGGTACTATAATGCCAGCATCATGCATCTTTTCAATTTTGGCTTTAACTAATGGTAATAAAAGTGGGTTTATTCTCCTTAGTTTTTGTTTGAAGGGCTTTTGATTTTGCTTCAGGGGAATCTTGTGCTGAATGATGCTGGTGTCATAAGATCTCAGATCTGTGTATGCCCAGGCCAAAACATCTTTAAACTCCTTAAACAGGTCAATGTATCGAGATTTCATACGAGTTGAAAGAGTGCTGGACAATTTAATCATTTTGGGTTCTGTTAGGGAACCTATGTTGTGTTCTTCTACGTTTGTTTCTACAGGCTCCATTTTTGGTTCTTTGGCTACATCATTAAAGTCGAAAAGGTGTTCTAAAGGTGAGAGACCTCTTGGAATTGAACCGTTCTTACATTCTAAGACTTCCAGGTCTTTTTGGTCCACATCGTCAATTAACTCTGCTTCAAACGGACTCTCGTAATGATTTATATCAGCAGAGTGTGTTATTTCAGCTTCTGGGATTTCTTCGATATATAAACAGTTTTCCTTATCGCTAGTTTCTGATATTGGTATACTAAAATCATTTTCTGATTTCAAGAAATCATCTATGTGTTTGTCAGATTCAAAAACTTGCCAGTGATCTTTGTTGTCAGGCACAGCAGGTCTGTGTTTTAATTTTATACTGAGTTGTTCATTTATCTTAGGTACTTGGCAATTGCTGGCAGTGAAGGCAACTTCATTTGCTAGATGAATCAGTGCTCTAGGGATGAAAATGAGTTCATATTTTTCGAAAGTTTTTAATAGGTCAAGGGCGGAATTTCGATATTTCCTAAGCCTTGGATTCTTGGCTAAGTATTCTCCTTTGATTTGTTTGATGATAAGTTCAGAGTCCCCTAAAATAGATATCTTTTGGGATTCTAATTTTTTAAGTAGTTGTAAGCCTAGGAGAAGTGCTTCATACTCAACAATATTGTTAGTGCATGGGAAATCTAATTTCTATGAAAAACTCTGATTTGTATTCTGGATCCATACGCCTGCACCTGCGCTTGTTTTATTACAGGATCCGTCAAATTTTACTGTCCAAATCATGTTTGAATCATTTTCATTTTCTTGCTGTCGTTGATTGTCAATGTTTTGAAGTTGATTCGAGGTAAGATTGGATTTTTTTGGTGAACTGATTGGGTCTATGTCTTCTTTACCTTGTTGGTTAATTTCATCTTCGTTACACAAGATAAAGGAGTCTAAACTTGATTGAATAGAATAGATTGGAGTGTTGTTTGGTTTGTCCATGTTACTCACCATGTACTTCATGTGGGATTCTCTGTATAGTCTTCTGTTTTGGTTAAAAACAGGAATGGTGGCATAAGACATATCCATTTTGAGGTTTCTCTGAATTTTGGCTCCCCATGATCTTGATAAGAGCATGCCATACTTAGGGGGAATGTCAGCTACAACTATATCCATTACTAGATTCTTGGCGGGGATCTGAGCTAAGTTAACACATAATTTTTTTATTAAACCCAAACATTTGACTCTACTTAAGTCAAAAGAATACAAATATTTGTATGGTTTAGTAATTTCTAAGCCTAAGCTTTCCATTACTACCTTGGGCATTATATTGTGTGAAGCTCCAGAATCTAACATGGCATTGTGTAAAATTTTATCGTGTATGTTCAAACTAACATAGAAGGGAGGGACTGGTCCTTCTTGATATTTTCCTTCAACCTCTGGGCCAAACAACAGCTCAGGTTTGTCATCTGTCAAGTTTAAGGCAACAGTATCACTTCCTAAGTTTAAAGCTTTCAAAACTTGGTTTTTGTACACCTCTTGGGTTACTAGTTCAGCTAGGGGGATGGTAATTTTTATCTTATCAATCTCTCCCTCAAGGCTGAAAGGAATAATTAACTTGTTAATATTTACTTCTATTTTTTCAATTAAATTCCTTTCAGCAGCTTTGATCTGTTGAACTTTGTTTGAACTAGTGATAGGAATAGTTTTATTAGGACCACTAGCTGAAGTGCTAGGGGTACTTTGTTCAACATTTGGCTGGGTTGCCTTGTCTTTGTTTAAATCTGGTTTTTTGGCCGAAATGTTGGTCTTTTCCACTATCTTTTTGGGTTGGTTTTCTGCATTTTTCTTGACAGCAGTGCTAGTATTATTATCTTTTGAATTCTATATACTTCCCTTGCTCCTAAGATCATACTGTTTGTGTACCTCCATGATTGCATTTCCAAAACCTAATCTATAGTCATCAGAATCTTCATAGGTGTTTTTATTTTGTTCATCAGAGAAGAAACCTTGTTCTTCCTCAGTGAGGAAAAAATCATCCCCATTGTCTGATCCAACCAAGTTTACATGTGATTCTTCCAACCTTTCCAACTCCCTGTCTTCCTCATATTGATCTACAAAATTCTGTTGAAAGGGAGGTCTAATCTGTTGGTCACTTTCTTTTTGCTTATCTTGGTTGTTATCTCTTCTATAATTCTGATTTCTATTTCTGTTTTGATTGTTTTGAAGTGCAGTCTAGTTTTGATTTGCTTGTGCTTTCTTAATTAGGTTCATCTCTTTCATCATTTCTTCCAACATCCTCCCCATTTTTGAACTTGAAGTGGAAGGAGTAGATTCCTCTCTGAAAGATACTCTCTTTTCAGTTTTCATTCTTGCCCTCTTTTCTATTAAGTTGACTTCCACAGAAAGAGCACCCCTTTGCATATCTTCGAGAGTTGCAAAATCTCTTTCTCTTAGTGAATAAGTCATGTCAGAGTCAAAACCTTCAGGAAATTTGTTTAAGGCTGAGCCTTGTGGGGGTTTTAGTTCTGGGGAAAGTGCATTATATACACTGTTAAACCTAGTACAATAGGCTTGTACACTCTCCCCAGGGTTCCTACGGAGGTTGTTGTAATCAGCAAGGACTTGAAGAGGATTCTTCTTTACTTCCCATTTATTTAGGAACGTTTGATGAAAGGCTTGGAGATCATTAACACTGTGGGGGGCTAAACCTTTAAACCATTTTCTTACTTCTCCCCTAAAGCTCTGAGAAAATAATCTAAGTTTGACAGAATCATCATAATTTCATTTCTGTCAAAGTAATCATTCATCCTATCCACATGTTTTGATGCAGTTACAACATTGTTAGCATCATACAATGGAATCTTGGACTGATAGTCTTGTGGAAGATTGACTAGTGGTACGGGAAGGGCTAAGGGAGCATACCATGCAGCCATGGTAGGAGGTGGAGGTGGATTCATAGGTGGATTGACAAAAGGGAAAGCAGGCTCAGGTGTGGTGTTTTGAACAGTGGATGTAGGATGAGTAGAAGTGGATGGACCAAGAGTAGACTGCTGAGTTGACCTTGGATGAGAGACACCTAGGTTGTGAAGGAAATGTAAATCAGGAGGTGTTGTTTCTCTACTACCAGGATGTTTACTTGTCTCTAGGGATGAAAGCGAAGATTCAGAGTCTAAATGGATTATATCATCAAATGACCTAGTTCTAAACGTGTTTACTAGGTCAACTTGTGATTGTTGTAGAACTGAAATATTTTCAGGGACTGAATTAGCTCTCAAGGGTGATCTGAAAATAGTTGATAATTTAATCCTAGGAGACTTCCAAAGGATACTTTCTAGGTTATCAATTATCTTAGGTGGATTAGGGTCTGGATGGGCTCTAGTGTGAATGTTTTTAGAAGCCACTATGATGTGTTTTGAGACCCAACTAATAAGAAAAGTTTAACCAAGTATGACAATTTTTTGAGGGGTTAACTAATCTATTTACACAAATCTTAATCCTACAGTCCTCTAACTGAGTTTGAATGATATTATAACGATAAGGGTTCTTCCCAGTGGAGTCTTAAGGTCTACTAAGGATTGTGGAGTCGCCAAGTGGAAGTTTTTAGCTCCTAAGGAGGTAAAAGGTTTTATGGTCCACTACCAATGTTTATTATGAAGCCAAACTTGAGATGTTTTTGGGTTATTCTGAGTTATTCGGTTTTAGTGGTTAAGAGAATGTTCTAAGTATAATTTTGCACTTAGCTAAGGTGTTCAAACAAACAGAGTTGCTCTTATGGCTTGGTAACTGGTTCCTTCAAGGTTTGGTAAGGCTTTTCAAGAATCCTAAGGGTTTCTTAGTTTGTCACTGATTCAATTTAGTCCTATCATGATTACCATTTGTTGGATAGTGCTTGAAGAAAGTTACTTATGTTATACTGGACCTAAAAAGTTTAAAGAAAGGTTTTTGAAACCTCTAATTCTCAGCAGGTCCCACCGTGATCGCCATTATGTTGGCGGCGATGAGGTGGCTAATAATCACTGGATATTCTTGAAAATAAGGGATTTCTGAAGTGGTTAAATGGTATTTAGATTTTTACTGACTCAGAAGTCCCACCGTGATCGCCATTATGTTGGTGTCCCATGTTTTGATAGTTTTGCAAATCAAAAGACAAGGCAACATCAGAACCAATCTTTAGAGTTCCAGGATCTAGTCCTCCTGTTCTCAAAGAGGGATCTCTCAAAATTTTGTTTGCAAAGGTTTATCTTGTGTGCTTTGATTATGGATTTTAGACTAGTTATTAAGTGCAGATGTTTGTTTGGTTGGATTGAGTTGATACAGCAGAAAATGAAAGGTCTAGGAAAGATAGACAGAAAGAAGAAATATCTGGTTGGTTGGGCAATGGAGTCGAAATAAGGTCATGAAAAACTCTTGAAGGGATATGGGATATCAAAGGGAAAATCTAACTTGGCCACAGGATCCTTTTGTTTTTGGAATGAAGTGAACATTAATTATTTGGAAAGAGAAGTTTAATTCTCAACTAAGGGAAACTTGAAAGACATAACTCAAAAATAAAGAAATATTTGATAGACAGGGCTAACCATAAATTCTACAAACATTCTTTAAGCAAATAATGGCTTTAAGACAACTTTTAAAACGAAATCTAAGATTCGGGGAACTCCCTATTTCCTCAAAGATTTTATTTTAAAGGATTCAGAAAACATAAAAGATTCACTGATAGTTGCATTCATAGAAGAGGGAACACCTAAATAACATCTATTCTTACAGCTATAAAGACCTTCAAAACAATTTTTCATGCAATGGCAAAGGGTAAGATCAAAACCAACCTCTTTGATTAACTTAAAAAAATGGTATTTCAAAGGGAGACTTCGATAACAGCTTTCAAGTCGTAGCAGACAAGCAGGGAGAACCATAAATCATGCTGAAACCAACCATTCGAGCTATTATAGAAATAAACAAGCATGAAGACTAAATAGAAAGCTTAAAGCCCCTAAACTACTTCAGTAGAAGAAAACATAAAACAGTGAAGGACGAACAGATCTAAGGTGCTTCCAGGAGTCATTTCTTAGTCTAAAACTTTCAACCTACTGTAATAAGAAATTATGGAACATAATGAAAAAAGGAGAAAACATAAAACAGTTCAGAATACTTCACCAACAACCAAGCTCATGGATCCAATGATAGAGCCTTCTCAGGAACATCATATGACAACATCATCAAGACATCCGAGACTTCAATTTTTTTTTCAACTTCAACAGACTTGTATATTTATTTCAGAGAGTTTCAATATTACAACCTGTAATCAAACAACAACCAAAAAATTCTCATCTTCTACTGAGGTATTTATAAAAGAATGAGGAGGTGAGACCTAACAAAAGATCTCTAATGAAAATTAATATAGATACAGGACTTCTCGGCCTTTTGAGGGGCTCGATGGAGAAGTTTTACAAGTGGATCACTGTATTAACTTTTACAATAAATATCAAAGCTCGGTGGGAGCTTTATTTGACTTTGAGGCTCTGGGTATTGTGTGGAGTAACTCCGCGGATATTTTCTGCATTGATTTCCTTGCAGAAGTAACTCCCTGGCTGCGCTGGAGGCAAATATCTGATTTTCTTCAATCACTTCGGCCTCTGTTTTGAAAGGTTTGAGGCAACAGGTGGCTCTGTGGTAGCTGAGGAATCAATTTTCCTCAGATGTGGCGGTGGAGGCTTTCTGTCTGATAAAACACTTTAGGTTTTCTTTAAACTGTGTTTTGAGTTGGGGATTAGGCTTTTGATAACCGTCTTAGTTGTAATCCCCGTAAAACTGTCTTCAACCTTCATTCTGCTGTGCTCTGTCTTCAAACTTATACTCTTTAACTGTTTTTGAATAAAACAGTGTCTTGTCGATGTGCAGGGCCGCACAGGCCATTTTACATGCTATCAACGCTCATGAAACATTTGATAAATCATTGAATTCAAACCTGTGAATAGTTCTTTTTAATAGCTCGAAGGCGTAGGAAACGTCTTTCCTAACCCTCGGCATTCCTTCATTATAAAATGGAAAACCATTAAAACACCTGCAAAACACAAAAACAATTAAGAAATCCTGCGGAATTAAGTTTAAACTGCTTCAGATGGCGAGGAAAGAGCGTAGGCGTTGCATGGCTGCATCCAACAATGGAGATTTTATCCAGAGGCGGTTAAAGAGATCGCAAAATCGCATCACAAATAATTGCGATGAGTGATCAGGGGTTTCACATAAAAATGTGATTTTGCGATTTTGCATGATGGAGGGATTCAATGGGCAAAACCTTTATAAACAATGAAATATGACATTTTTTGACTTACAAAGGGAAAAGGCATTTTTTATATGAATGGCGGGGGTATCGTACGGTGGGCTCGGCGGGGTCGATCACGATTGTGGAAAGTGCGATGGTGAGGGAAATGCGATGGAGTGATATATGCGATGTGTTGATCGCATTGCAAATATTTGCGATGGATCAATTAAATCAAACGAAACGAAAATGTGATTTCGCGATATGTGATCGGGCGGATTGATCGCATCGCAAGTTTTTGCGATGGGTCAATTGACCAACCCATGGAAAATGCGATAATGCGACATTGTGATTTGCGATAAGCGGTGGGCCATATATTATATGATATGAACTTTATAATAAAGTTTATATAATAACGTATGGCGGGGTATGAAAAAAGGGGAAGTGGTTAGAAAGGTAGGGCTTTATAACATAAAGTCTTTATTATAAAGTCCTATGGGTTATTTGAGGGGTTTCGGTAAAGCTAAAGAATGAGTCTTCAACCTTAATAAGAGTGATATTCATGAAGGGGAGAAAATGAATCCTGAAAACAAAGGGGATTTTATTGAGAAAAAGGGAAGCAGATGAAGGTTAGTTTTGAGTGAAATAAGGGAGGAAAATGATGGTTCTTTAGCAGTCTCTTCTTATGAAATTAGCAGAATTTCAGAGCATGGAATGGAAATAGTAAATGAAGATTTCGGATAGAGGCGTGAGGCCTTCAAGGAGTCTTCAAGAGCCAACAATTTTTAGTGAGAAAATTTGTTCCTTGGAGGCTCAAAAAGTCTTAGCCACCTTTTGGTATAACAAAATATTATAGGTGGCTAACAGGACCCTTTCATTTTTTACAAAAACTCTCTTTTTTATGCAAAAACCCACCTTTTTGTATATAGGCCTTAAGCTCCTTTTTCAGCCTTAAGCCCCAGCCCATTCTACCCATGCGACCTTGACCCTAACCCTCCACTATCTTTCTAAGACCTTTTCTTCCAGACCCTCGGCCGACTCTACCTCACAGGACCATTCCCCCACCTATCTTGTAAACCCTTTCTCCCCTTTCACTTCACCCCGCCTTCTTTATTTCCTTCCCATCACTCCATCCTTCCAGGGCCATACTCCACTGTTGATCACCCTGATCCAATGGCCATCGGTCTTCCACCATTCATCCCGTCTCCCAATAAAACCCATGCTACCCGACAAAAGAGCACACATTACCACCCCGGCCCCACCTTCCCCTCCGTCAATCCCATGTCCCATCCTCAAGCTCCACTTGCACCGTCGATCTCGCTCATTGAGATCTGATGGTCAGAAGCGAATATCGCGTGGTTTTCATTGCCGAAGGTTAATGCCCCTGTTGCACTGAAAATTGTCACCTTGACATTTCGTTGTCCATATGAGCTCATTATCACTCAAAATTTCCTCCTTTTCAAGCCTAAAAACATCAGTTCCTCATGTCAAGCCTTAAAAATGAGAGAAAAGCTCTCAAAAGTCTCTAAAACTTTGGTATCGCACTTTCTCTTCATCTTACTTGCGGTCCCACACCTAATGTTCATGTCTCCTGCGTATCTAACGCCTTGACCCAGAGAAAGTGGTAGGCTTAACCATCGCTTGACTAAGCTGGTTCACCGCATAGCATATTTCTTGTCTTGTATTAACTAAATACATGAGTGAACCCACCCACTATTGATAGACAGTAGCATCCACTACCTCTGCCGATGTAGCATCCTCTTTCCTCAAATTTCCTGGAAGAGGAGTATCCATGGGTTTGCAGCCCTCCATGTGAAACTTACTGAGTATCTCCCTTGCATACTTGCCTTGAGACATAAACATTTCACCATCTCACTCCCATATTTCCAATCCAAGGAAGTAGTGAAGGAGGCCCATATCCTTCATCTCAAACTCCTTTACAAGGTCCTCCTTGCATGAGTGTATTAGCTACTCATCACCAGTCAATATTAAATCATCAACATAAAGAAAAATGATTAAAATCTTACCCTCCACCACAATCTGTTATAGGTTTGCATCCGCCTCACTCTTGGTGAAGCCAAGTCCAGTAAAATAGTTGTCGATCTGAGCATACCAAGCACGGGGTTCTTGCTTCAACCCATACAACGCTCTTTTGAGTCTACACACATGAGACTCGCTGCTGAAGATCTTAGATCCTTTAGGTTGCTCAATGTACACTTCTTCCTCAATGATCCCATTAAGGAACGTAGTCTTCATATCCATCTGATGAATGTGCCAACTCATATGCAGTAAGAGAGCAAGGATGGTCCTTATGGAATAATACCATGCGATAGGTGCAAAGGTTTCTTCATAATCAATCCCTCAATCTATTAGAAGCCCCATGCAACAAATATTTCCTTATACTTCTCAACACTCCCATCAGAAACTTGCTTTACCTTGTAGATCCATCTTGAACCTACCACTCATTTATCAACCGGCCTTGGAACAATTTCCCAAGCATTGTTTCTGACAATGGAGTCATACTCCTCTACCATTGCATCTACCCATGTGGGCTCTTGCACTGATTCCTGAAAATAATATGGCTCTATTACAATACATTTTCTCATGAGTCTAGCCATTTATCTAGTGAAGCGGTCAAGAGACTCTCTCTGTCTGCCTTGTGAAGTAGGGGCTTCTACATTCTGTGATGCATCAAGCTTTAGCCTCTCAGCTTCTATGGTATGCCTTCTGCCAGTTTTGATGTTTGGCTCTGCGTGACTGGACTCCTCCACTCCATGAACCTCCTCCTGTGGTTGATCCACATCTAGAGACTCATCTTTGGGAACAAGTGATTCCTCCTCTGCATGTAAGTCTAGCTCCCTCTCAAGCCACAACTTCATGGATTTCTCCTCATTGAATTTTATATCTCGTTGCACCATATTCATTCAACTATTTGGAAAATACACATGATAATTATGGGATGTTTCTGTGTACCCCACAAATATCCCAACTTCAGCAGTCGGCTATAGCTTCTTCCTAGTGTTATTGGTCACATGAACATAAACAGATGAGCCAAAAATATTAAAGTGAGAAACATCTGGTTTCTTACCAGTAAAAGCTTCTTCGGGTGTACTCATGCCAAGTACTCTATGAGGACAACAGTTTTTCACGTAAACCGCAATGTTGCATGCTTCCACGCACAATTGCATTGGTAGGCCCTAATCATGCAACATAGCTCGTGCAACACCCACGATCGTTCTGTTCTTCCTCTTCGCGACCCCATTCTGCTGTGGGTTATAGGCGCTATGAGTTCTCTTTGAATTCCTTCTTTGCTACAGAAGTCTTTGAATTCGTTCAAGATATATTCACCACCATTATCGCTCCATAGAGCCTTCACTTGCTACCCCGACTCTTTCTCCACCAATGCTTTAAACTCACAGAACTTTTAGAATGCTTGATCCTTCTTTTGAATGAAGAAGATCCAACATCTACGAGAATAGTCATCAACAAAAATAACATAATACCCGTGTTTTGTTGTTGAAGCAACCGATCATTAGGGGAATTTTGAAGTCTATAATGGGCCTCCTAAGGAAATAATAAAATAATAGCTAAACCAATAAAATAATATTTATGAATTTACAATTCACTTTTTGCACCAAAATCCATGTAACCATGGTTAAATTCAATTTAAAAGTTGCACCAAAATAAAATTAATATAAAAAAATTGTATTGATGTGCCTATAAATACAAATGAGTTTTTCAAGAAAAAGTCATTATCATTGAACAACTAATGCATTTTTACTTTGTACTTAACTAACTTAAAATCAATTATGAATATAAATCCATAAATTCTTAGTTGTACAACATACCATTAATCAAAATTTATATTATTTAAATTATATAATAACATGTAATTAATATACTATATAAAAATCAAATAATATAATAAAATAAATGTAATATATTATTTTATGTATTAATTTTATATTACATATTGAATTGATTTGATTTATACCATAAGAGGAAATAATATATAATATAAAAATTAATATGATATATGAAAAGTGTGTAAAGACATGAAGATTGTATAAGGATATGCATTGTTTCTTTTAAAAAATATGAAATGACAATAATAATATTTTATTCAAACAGTGTGAAATGACATTTATTATGAGTACTTTACTTTGTGACTTTAAAAGGAATTAGAATACTACCATGGTTAACCATGAGTTTTTATCCAGCATGGAGAATGTGACAAGTAAGTACATTTAACTCAAGCAATGCCACCTTAACCATGGGGGATGATGTCATCCCCTAAAATGTGATTGGTTCTCATAAAGTAAATTTTGATTGTATATTTTCTTTAGGAGACCCATTTTTTACCTCAAAATTCCCCTAATGAATGGCCCACACATGCTTGTGTGAACTCTCTCCAGGATCACCAAAGCACGGTTCTCCTTTTCATGAAAGGCGGTCTTCACAAACTTACCCATAGTACATGTTATCCTCATGTATTTTATAGATTTCACTAGATGACTGTGGATAACCTACAAGCACCTAAAGATAGAATAATTTTCCTATCGGCTATCTTTAGAAGTCCCACTACCTTCATCATCCTAAATTTGATTATTTTTCACTAAAATTTCCTATCTTTATGCCTCCTCAAAAGTTCACCCTGCTACTCTAAAAAGAAACTCCTGTTTTGGGCCTAATTCCCTCATTCACGCTTCTACTCACACCCTCATTTATCCTTCTTCCTTTTCCTCTAAAACCCTCAAAAATCCCCCCTCATCCATAATTTTCTCATAAAAACCCTTAAAAAATGAAAAAACCCCTCTTTCATTGATTAAACCTAATTATTTAGCCTATCGGACCCTTTCATTTTTTACAAAAACTCTCTTTTTTATGCAAAAACCCACCTTTTTGTATATAGGCCTTAAGCCCCTTTTTCCGCCTTAAGCCCCAGCCCCTTCTACCCATGCGACCTTGACCCTGACCCTCCGTTATCTTTCTAAGCCCTTTTCTTCCAGACCCCTGGCCCCCTCTACCTCATAGGACCATTCCCCCACCTATCTTCTAACCCCTTTTTCCCCTTTCACTTCACCCCGCCTTATTTATTTCCTTCCCATCGCTCCATCCTTCCAAGGCCATCCTCCACCGTTGATCGCCCTGATCCAATGGCCATCGGTCTCCCACCCTTCATCCCGTCTCCCAATAAAACCCGTGCTACCCGACAAAAGAGCACACGTCACCACCCCGGCCCCACCTTCCCCTCCGTCAATCCCACGTCCCATCCTCGGGCTCCACTCGCATTTTTGATCTCTTTCATTGAGATCTAATGGTCAGAAACGAATATCACATGGTTTTCATTGCCGAAGGTTAACGCCCCTGTTGCATTGAAAATTGTCACCTTCACATTTCGTTGTCTGTATGAGCTCATTATCACTCATACTTTCCTCCTTTGTAAGTCTAAAAACATCAGTTCCTCATGTCAAGCCTTAAAAATAAGAGAAAAGCTCTCAAAAGTCTCTAAAACTTTGGTATCACACTTTCTCTTTGTCATACCTGCAGTCCCACACCTAATGGTCATGTCTCCTGTGTATCTAACCCCTTAACACAGAGAAAGTGCAGTCAGATACGCAGGAGACATGACCATTAGGTGCGGGACCGCAGGTAAGACAAAGAGAAAGTGCGATACCAGAGTTTTAGAGACTTTTGAGAGCTTTTGTCTTTTTTTTAAGGCTTGACATGAGGAACTGATGTTTTTAGACTTGCAAAGGAGGAAAGTATGAGTGATAATGAGCTCATACGAACAACGAAATGTCAAGGTGACAATTTTAAGTGCAACAGCCCCACAATCTACCCGAAATGGGCAGTTTAGCCCAGGACAGTTGGCGGCCAGTTTGTGGTATCACGCTGCCTCCGCCAAATATCGTTTACCATTGATAACCCACACGATAAACCATGGTGGTTTTGCAAAACCTCTTTCCTCCTCTCCACGCCAAAATTTGAAAGTTTCGCGTCCTTGCTTGAATTTCTTTATGATTTCACCTCTGAAATCATTCCCCTGCACCTCTATTCCTCTGCAAATCACCCCCCAAACCCTTAGAAACCCTAAAAATTTGTAGTTTACCCCATCCTGCAGGTTCTATGTTAATATTTGTTGTTTTTTGCAGGTTTAATGGTGGCCAAAATCCAGAGAAGCATTTTGATGAAAAAAAACCTCTAGATGACGATCCAGGAGGCAGAAAATATATTAAAAGGGTCGGGAGCCTACTCAAAAGAATTAACCCATAGATGTATCATGATCATCGATGGGTTACAAACCCTTCTGCCATGAAGAAACCCTTCCTACACATAAAGAACACCTACAGTCAGAGAAGAGATGAAGAACAGGAAGCTTAAAGGGCTAAAAATACAAATTAGAAGATAAACAGAGGATTATCTCTTTAAGCAGTGTTTAAAGATGAAAGGTCAAAGGTTTACAGATAAAGGATGGATAAATGAAATAGTTATAAAGTAGGAATAGGAAAGAATACACTGATGGAGAGTATTAAAGCTAAATCAAGGTTAAAGGCCTAATACAGAAGATTGATGAATAAAACAAAGACAGATTACCCAAAGACAACTTCAGATAACTCAAACAAAGAGGCAATTACTCCTTCAAAGCCAAATTTCCACCTACAACATTATTTCTCTCAATAAAAGTATTAGACAATTAACTCATAGTGAAAGATATTTTTGAAGCAGCTCAGCAGTTATTACAAAGTTAGCACTAAGCCTTAAAAGTCAAAAATATAAACTAAAAATAACCTAGAAGTTATTATTTCAGAGTAACTCTTTCAGATATTTTTGCCTTGGGCCTTACATGGTCTCAAAGGTCAAAAATCATTAACTCTGTAATAAATAACATTTAAACACCTAGGTTAGCAGCACCTCCTCATTTTGCATACAAATATTTCATATGAGCTTCATTTCAAATGTTGGTTACTCGATGGTTATTGGACTGATTTCTGCTGTTAAGCTAGTTGAGGAATGCTAGACTGAACCAAAGAAAGCTCTGAGTTGTAGAGAGCTATTGTACATGGAGTGATGTAACTGGTTTGATCATCAATAATACAAGCATTTTCATAGGATCCTTGAGCTATATCAATGGTGAAGTTTTCCTAATTGTTATTGTTTCTCCTTATGTTTCCATTATGTTCATCTTTCTCTGATAAAGAAGCAGAAGTTTTAGATTAGGATTTTTTTTTTCAACACCCTATTTCTGTATGTTTTCTTTATGTTCATGTTTTCTTTTGCAAGATCCAATTAGAATATTCTTAATTGCCTTCTAGTTACATCTAGCTTGTTATCTTGGAAATGGTTCAATAGAGTGAAACCAAGGAAATTTTGGTGAGCCCATTTTCCTTTGAGTAAGACTTGAGATATTGTTTTTAGGATCTTTCTTTAAAGTATTCTTACTAGAGTCTAAAACCAGAGAGGTCTATGGTATGCCCTGCCCTTTGGTCTGCCTTGAAATGTTTCTTTGAAGAGTCTTTTAGAGTCGTCAAAAGCAGATTAGATTATTTATGTTTGACCTTAGACCACTCTTTCTATTATCTTATATGTTTTATTTATCTAAAAGTAGTATTCTGATTTTTGGATTGTTGTCTAAAAGGTTGCTTATTAAAGGTTTGTCCAATGAGATTTATGTTTTTCCATGTCCTTTGTCTTTCTCCAAACAATTAACTTAAAAGGCTTTTCTTTTCTAAGTAGAGCTAAAAGATTCTTAACTGACTATAGCTTTGTTGCTTTCACAACTTATTAATGTTTCATATCACAACCTAATCTAAATAATCCATTTGATATAGCTAGCTTGCCCTATGAAAGCCCTTGCAAAGTTGATGAGAAATTAAATCCTTTTATGACTCCATTTCCCAATGGATTGATGTTTTCTCACAGTCTACTTCTTTCAGTTAAAACATTCCCTTAATTAGTCACACCATTGATCCTTCATTCTATCATTTAATCCAACAAAAAAAAAAACAAGTCCTTAGAACTTCATAACTAGCCTAATATCTTAAAACAAAGAACACAAAGATATATCAATTAAAAATCTTTTATAGAGAGATCAATCTTTGAATCGAGGAAGGCTAGGTCCTAGGATTCCAAAGTGGTTTTGATGTGGCCCTTGCATTGTTTTCTCTTGCCATGCTTTGCAAATCAAATGGAGCCAACATAGTGGCGACCATACTGGGGAATATTAAGTAATAAACATTTCAGATTCACTCAAAACTCAAAAAACCTCATTAGTTAAGATGAATCAAGTGTCAGCCAAGAATGGTTCCTGATTTTTGATGGTGGACAACAACCAATCCTATAAGACAAGAAAAAATCCTCCACCCGGTGAATCCATTGATTTCCATTTGACTCCACTGGGAAACTTACCCTATCATCAAAACATTAAACAATACCTAGTCAAGAATACTTTGTGAGTTAAGTATTTCTTTTACAGTTTGGTTTGTGTAATAATACTGTTATACCTCTAAAAACCTTTCTGACTTGTTTGGGTCCAAATCCTGTCTTCTAGAAGAATCCATACTAGATCCTATCATGACCCAAGCCCTCCTGCAATAGTTGACAATCCTGAAAGCATCCTTAGGAAGTCTCCTACATCTAAGAATCCAACTATTGTTAGACCCATCCAAAGAGCAAGTTCTTTCCCTAAGAACCTTATAGAATTGCAAAATGCTCAAGCTGACTTACCTCATATAAGAAGCTTATCAAGAACCAAGTCACAAAGTGGTATATACCAGATAAACCTTGAGCTTGTAGACTCACAACAAAGTAGTAGTAGGGAAGCCTCCCCTTCCACTCCTCCTGATCTCCATTTCCTCCATAACTTTGGCTTCTCTCATCCTAGATCTACTCAACATCACTTAGCTAGTCCAAGTACTTCAGTTACACCCACCCATACATCCACTGTTCAAACCACTCCACTTCTTCAGCCTCCTCCACTTGTTAACCCCCCACTATTTCCACAATATCATATCATGGAAACATGGTTAACTCCCTTAGTCCTTCCTTTACCTCTAGTTGGTCTACCACATTACTATCAATCCAAGATTCTATTATATGATGTTATTATTTCTACTACAGCTCAACAGCATGTGGATAGAATGAATGACTACTTTGACAGACAAGAAATAGATGATGAAACTGTAAAACTTAGAGTGTTTTCTCAAAGCTTAGGGGGAGAAGCAAGAAAATGGTTTAGAGGCTTAACCTCTAACAATATTAATGATCTTTCTGGTTTTCATCAAATCTTCCTAAACAAATGGGAAGTCAAGATAAATCCCCTCCAAATCCTGTCAGAATACAATGACCTCAAAATAAATGTTGGAGAGAGTGTTCAGGATTATTGCACTAGATTCAATAGTGTTTATAATGCACTCCCTCCACAAATGAAACACCCACAAGGCTTAGCCTTAATAAATTTTCCTGAAGGATTTGACCTAGAAATGTGTTATCAATTAAGGGAAAGAGAACCCCTCACATTAGAAGATATGCAGAAAGGGGCAGTAAGTGTAGAAGCTAATCTGAATGCCAGAAGGGCTAGATTTAAAGAAAAAATAAAGGTTACCTAAAAAGGTGAAGTTGGACCCTCCACATCAGACTCCAAAATTGATAGTCTGGTTAGAACCATGGAGATGATGATGGAAATAATAAACATGAATGAGAGACCTTATCGTAAAGAAATCCAAACAGCTCCCCAAAACAAAAACCAAAATCAAAACCAAAACTTTAGAAGGAATCCCCCTCAAATTAGACAAAGAGGTCATGATCAGCGAGTCAGACCTCCTTTCCAACATAATTATGATGATTCAGATGAGGGAGTGATTGAAGAAACAGAGGGAAATCACATAAACTTATTAGGAATAAACAATGAGGATATTTTTTTCCTCAATGAAGAAGAAGAAGGCATATTTACACCCTATGATGAGGAAAGCCCAGAGTCTGAACACTAAAAACAAGGCTTTGAAAATGCTATAATGGAAGTGCATAGACAATATGACCTTAGGAGTAAAAAGAATCAAGACATTACAAAGAAGAAAACCTTTGAAATTTCTACTAGAGACAATTCTGAAAACATTTCCAAAAAGACAGCGTATAACAACAAAATAGTGGTTGAAAGTTCTGATAAAAACAAAGGAAAAAACACCCAAATTTATGAAAAACATAGTTGTGAACAAAGTAGCACTAGAAACTCAGCTAATGCTCCTAGTAAAACTATTTTAACTGTTGTCCATAATAAAAACCAGTAAGCTAAATATGCTGAGAAAACAGTGGCTAAAAAGGATAATTTAAACCTTTTAATAACTCACATACCTTTCAGCATAGAGGGTGAAATTGCCAAAATCAAGATCCCTATCCCTCTTACTTAATTATTCACCCAAGACGTATATAAAACCCAAATTTTAAGAGCTTTAAACATAGGAGAACAAATTGATTTTGTCAATGTGACTGATGACAAGCCTGAGCTTCTGTTTGGACCAAAAGTAGAATGGAAATTTCAAGAAGGAGGTGTTCCTCCCTTTTATGTCAGTCTAAACATCCATGATAAGATTTTTCACAATGCCATGCTTGACTTAGGAGCCTCCCACAACCTTATGCCTAAAGTAGTGATGGAAAGACTAGGCCTTGAGATTACTAGACCTTACAAAGATTTATACTCTTTTGATTCCAGCAAAGTTAAATGTCTAGGCCTAATCAAAGACTTATGTGTCAACTTAGCACAAATACCAGCCAAGAGCTTAGTGATGGACATTGTAGTGGGTGATATACCTCCTAAATATGGCATGCTCCTTTCAAGGTCATGGGGTGCTAAACTTCAAGGTACTCTGCAGATGGATATGACTTATGCAACCATCCCTGTGTTTAGTCAACCAAGAAGACTATGTAGGGAAACACACAGGAAATACATGGTTAGTAGTCAAGAAAAACCAGACAGCTCCCCTATTTATTCTATTCACACGGACCTTGACTCATTTATCCTTTACAATTATGAAAATCTTAATGAATAAGGGGAAGTAGATAACAAATCAGCAATAGGAAAAGAGGGGAGAGAGGAGAAAAAGCCAAAACAGTTTGCTAATTTAGAAAATCACAGCAAACATGATGAAGATCATAAACAACAAACCAGTCACCAACATAGTTCTGTCCATAAGAAACAAATGGAAAATCCTCAACACAATGAAAACCATGAGGAACAAGACAAAACTGAACATAGTGTAGATCTTAAAAAGCAACCTAGTGGCAGCCAAAATAAACAGGACAAAGAGGACAGAAATGACTTTGATTAAAAATTTGAAATTGAACCTCTTTGGAGTATGAGTTTTGATGGGTCTTGTAGCAAAACTAGTTCAGGAGCAGGCATATGGGTACATAACACAGAGAATAATCATGCTAAGGGCCATTCATATAAACTAAAATTTCAATGCACCAATAACATAGCTGAATATGAGGCTCTCCTCTTAGGACTGCAATTATTGAGAAAATTAGGAGCCAAGAGCATCATTGTCCATGGAGACTCATAATTAATTATTAAACAAGTGAATGGAGAATATACTTCCAAGCATCCAAGATTAGAAGCATACAGAGATGATGTTGTTGACCTTTTGAAAACATTCACAAAATATGAGCTTAATTTTGTCCCTAGAAACCAAAACATCCTTTCCAATGGTTTAGCATTTGCTGCTAGTACATGTATAAAACCTTATGAAAGAAAAAAATACACAGTCCAAGTTAAATATAGGCCAGCAATCCTTGATAATCTCAAATATTGGCAAGTGTTTGAAGGATATAAACAGATAGAGGATTTCCTACAGTCCATAAATGGGTTTGAAATGCCAAATTTAGACTCAGAATATGAAGAAGACTGTCCTACTGAGAAAAAATATTATGAACAAGAAACTCCCAACCTTGCTGATATAAACATTGTTGATATAAATCTATTAACAAAAGAACACCCATAGAAAATAGAGCTGAGCACTAATTTAGAACAAGAAGACTTTGAAGTGCTGCAATCTCACACTGATCAATTGCCAAAGGGACTGGTGCCTCTAGAAGAATTGTTTGACTTTAATGATGTTGCCAAAAATCCTAAGATAGAACCCACTGAAGCTGAAGCAGAAGAGTGAAATATAGGTAGTGAACTCAAACCCAAGATGATCAAATTATCCAAAACACTGCGAGCTCATATAAAACTGAAATATCTTGAGCTTTTTACAGAATTTTCTGATGTGTTTGCTTGGAGTTATGAGGATTTAAAATCATATGATACAAAGACAATCCAACATAAGATACCCCTCAAAGAAAACCAAAATCCTTTTAGACAAAAATTGCGTAGAATAAACCCTGTGAAATTACCTTTGGTTGAGAAAGAAATCAAGAAAATGTATGATGTTGGAATCATAGTCCTGGTAAGATACTCAGACTGGGTATCTAACCTTGTATCTATGAGAAATAAAACAAGAGAAATAAGGCTTTGCATAGACTTTAGAAACTTAAACTTTAAAGGACAACTACCCCTTGCCGAAAATGGATCATATCTTACAAAGGGTAGTGGGTTCTAAAATAATTTCTTTGCTAGATGGATTTTCAAGATATAACTAAATAATGGTACATCCTGATGATCAGCTTAAGACAACTTTCACTACACCTTGGGGCACTTTCATGTATGTGAAAATGTTGTTTGGTTTAATGAATGTTGGTGCCACATTCCAAAGAGCCATGGATATTCTTTCTCAGAAGAGATAGGATTCTTCATTGTGATATATTTAGATGACATCACTGTCTATTCCAAAACAGATGAAGAACACCTTGCTCACTTAAGAACAGTCTTTGAAATATGTAGAAAATTTGGTCTATCCTTAAACCCCAAGAAAAATTTATTTGGCCTCTAAGAAGGAAAACTTATAGGCCATATCATATCTGAACAGGGAATAAGAATAGACCCAAAGAGGATTGAAGGAATATTGCAAATCAATCATCCTAGAAACATCAAAGAACTGCAATATTTCACTGGAAAGATTAATTTCTTAAGAAGGTTCATACCAAACCTTGTTGAACTCCTTAGAAACATAAAAAACATGCTTAAAAGAGAAACAGAATTTAAATGGACCATTGAAGCAAAGCAATCCTTTGAACTAGTTAAACAAGCACTCACACAAACACCAGTTCTTACTAGCCTTGATTTTAACAAAGATTTCTTCATTTTCTTCTTTGCATTAGAACACACAGTTGTTGTTGTCCTACTTCAGAAAAACACAAAGGGACAAGATCATCCCATTGCATTTTTTAGTAAGGCATTAAGAGATGCACCTCTGAAATACAACATAATGGAAACACATTCTTTTGCCTTAATCAAGGCCTTGAAATATTTCAGAGTTTACATTTTACACTCACACATCATTGCTTTTGTTCCACACACTATTGTCAAAGACATTTTAACACAAGATCCTGATGGAAAAAGAGGAAAGTGGATTGATGTTATATTATAATATGATTTAGAAATCAGACCCACCAAATTGGTCAAGGACAAGGACTTGCAAAACTAATGGCTAAATCAAACCTCAAAGCCTTAGATATGAATATGGCTGATGTTTAGAAGAACAAGAAGAATGCACAACCCCTCTTGTTGAAGAAGTATTGCTAAATTCACTCTGGTATGATGATATTTTGTATGTGTTTTTTTATCTTAATGTCCCTCCTGGTTTATCTAAGACAAAGGCACGGTTTTTAAAGTTAAAAGATGTAAATTACCGCATTATAGATAAGTGGCTATATTGGAAGAATGCTAGTGGTATATTGCTTAAATTTTTGCCTAAGAATAATGCAGAGAAGATCAAGCATGAGTTTCATGAAGGAGAATGTGGAGGCCACCTCTATTGGAAAACAACTGTCAACAAAATCCTTAGAGCTGGTTACTATTGGCCCACCCTCTTTCAAGATATCCATAAACTAGTAGTTGTCTGCCACAAATGTCAAATCTTTGAAGGAAAAAGAAAACTCTTACCCTTACCTCTGCATCCTATCTCTGTTGAAGCTCCTTTTCAATAGTGGGGCCTAGACTTCATTGGGGAAATCCATCCTTCTTCATCTTCCCAACATAAATGGATCCTCACAACAATTGATTACTTTACAAAATGGATAGAGGCCATCCCCTCTATAACTCCCACTAATCTAGTCATCATCAAATTCCTTGAAAATCATATTTTTTCTAGATTTGGTATTCCTAGAAAGATTATTACTGATAATGTTGTTGCCTTTAGATCCAAGAGGATGGTGGACTTTTGCCACAAATATCAGATCACATTGGGTCATTCCATAGCTTATTACCCTCAAGGTAATGGGCTGGCAGATTCCTCAAACAAAATTTTGATAAACATCATCAAGAAATTGTTGGAAGGGAATCAAAAGTCATTGCACAACAAGCTATTACATGCATTATGGGCATACAGGTTAACATGCAAGAAATCAATTAGAATTTCTCCCTACCAGCTAGTTTATGGAGCAGATGCAATTTTTTCCAACAAGCCTAGGAGTGCTAGTCATGAAGTTGATCCAGGAAATACAGTATGAAGAAGATGAAATGATCAGAAGGATAAATCAGACCATACAGTTGCATCAAACAAGAGAGGAATTCTATAACAGAACACAGTAAGTGCAAGAAAACATCAAGAAACTATTTGACAAAAGGACAAAAGAAAATGACTTCAGCATTGGTGACAAAGTGCTCAAATGGGACTCAGGAAGAGAAGACAAGGGAAAACATGGTATGTTTGAAAATATATAGAAATGTCCATATATTATCCATTCTGCCAGAGGCAACAATGTATTTTTCTTACAAGAGATAGATGGAATAGAAATTTTTGGAGGTCCTGTCAATGGCATGATGCTCAAGAATTATTTCCATTGAGAGGCCTAAGTTTAAAGCTTTATCCACTGTACATAACATTTTTTTCAAAAATATCAGAAAAACAAACACAAAAATAGGAAAACAAATAAAAGAGGGCAGAAAAAGGAAAGGTACAACCCCATACCAAAAAAGAGTGAGTTCTGAAAATGTGCAAGTCCAAATGCCACTACTTGAAGAGAAGCCTTATTTAGTCATATAGCCTAATCATGACTAAATAGATTTTAAATTTTCTGCTGATAGGTTAGTGAATGAATATTTTCCAAACTGTCTAAACTTGGCTTATCAGTAATATTAGATTAGATTAAGAAAAGAATTTGGTTCCAAAGCTCAAAATCTAAACCATGAAAGAAGAGAGGGATAAAAAGCAAATTGCAGATTTCAGCCCTCAAAATTTTGTGATTAATTTTCTGCAAAATAAATTCTGTAAGCAGACTTGTACAAAAAATCACTGCCCATAACAAATCATATTGTTCAATATTGATTTGGTTATGTTTTCAATTTTCTGTTGTAGAATAGAGAATAAAAACCTGTCAAACAGTTTAATCTTGACAGATAGTTAGACTAGGTAGAGAAATAAATAAGTTTATCAGTTTAACCTAAAATTTTGGATGATATAAGTGTAGAATTTGTTAGTTTCTTGTTTTCAAAAGAAAATTATGTCAAGGGTTGGCTAATTCAAATGCACCCAATGAAGAAAAAGTGTTAGAACAAGTATGGTGGGTAGGTAGATTGTTGAGTTGAGATTAATCATGTTATGATTCAGCTGCTGAAAATCACTTCTTCAAAGCAATAAATCATCAAGTTAAAGGAGCTATGTCAAGGTGAAAATCAAGGCACTAGTCTACTTCTTCTAGAGATCTATTTTCTGAGGTTCTTGAAACCTCCTAAAAAAGCTGCCCTCCCCAGCTAGAGCCACTGTTATCCTCCTGTATTCTACAGATTTCACTAGATGACTGTGGATGGCCTACAAGCACCTAAATATAGCATAATTTTCCTATCATATATCTTTAGAAGTCCCACTGCCTTCATCATCCTAAATTTGACTATTTTTCACTAAAATTTCCTATCTTTATGCCTCTTCAAAATTTCACCCTGTTGCTCTAAAAAGAAACTCCTGTTTTGGGCCTAATTCCCTCATTCACCCCTCTACTCACACCCTCATTTATCCTTCTTCCTTTTCCTCTAAAAACCCTCAAAATTCCCCCCTCATCCATAATTTTCTTATAAAAACCCTTAAACAATGAAAAAAGCCCTCTTTCATTGATTAAACCTGATTATTTAGCCTATCGAACCCTTTCATTTTTTACAAAAACTCTGATTTTTATGCAAAAACCCACCTTTTTGTATATAGGCCTTAAGCCCTTTTCTCGGCCTTAATCCCCAGCCACTTCTACCCATGCGACCTTGACCCTGACCCTCTGCTATCTTTCTAAGCCCTTTTCTTCTAGACCATCGGTCCCCTCTACCTCACAGGACCATTCCCCTACCTATCTCCTAACCCCTTTTTCCCCTTTCACTTCACCCCACCTTCTTTATTTCCTTCGCATCACTTCATCCTTCCCAAGCCATCCTCCACCGTTGATCGTCCTGATCCAATGGCCATTGGTCCCCCACCCTTCATCCCGCCTCCCAATCAAACCCGTGCTACCCGAAAAAAAAGCACATGTCACCACCCCGTCCCATCCTTAGGCTCCACCTGCACTGTCGATCTCGCTCATCGAGATCTGACGGTCAGAAACACATATCGTATGGTTTTCGTTGCCGAAGGTTAACACCCCCCAATCCATGCGAAGTGGGTGGTTTAGCCCAGGACACGTGGCAGACAGTTTGTGGTATCGTGCTGCCTCCATTGAATACTGCTTACCACCGATAACCCGCGCGATAAACCACGGTAGTTTTGAAAAACCGCTTTCCTCCTCTGCACGCCAAAATTCAAAATTTTCACGTCCTCGCTTGAATTTATTCATGATTTTTCCTCCGAAATCATTCCCCTTCACCTCTATTCCTCTGCAAATCACCCCCCAAACCCTCAAAAACCCCGAAAAATTGCATTTTACCCCATCCCGTAGGTTTTATGTTAATATTTGTTGGTTTTTGTAGGTTTAATGGCAGCCAAAACCCAACGAAGCATTTTGATGAAAAACAACCTCTGGATGACGATCTAAGAGGTAGAAAATATATTAAAAGGGTCGGGAGCCTACTCAAAAGAATTAACCCATCGATGTATCATGATCATCGATGGGTTATAAACCCTTCTGCCATAAATAAACCCTGCCTGCACATAAAGAACACCTACAGTCAAAGAAGAAATGAATAACAAGAAGCTTAAAGGGCTAAAAATACAGATTAGAAGATAAAAAAAGGATTAGCTCTTTAAGCAGTGTTTAAAGATGAAAGGTCAAAGGTTTACAGATAAAGGATGGATGAATCAAATAGTTATAAAGTAGGTGTTAGGAATTTACCGCGGGAATAATAAACAATTTACTGAGAGAAATAAACATAAGAACCCAGCAACAAATCATAAACATAAACACAGATGTTTAATCGGGAAAAACCCAACCAATGAAATTTCATTAACCATTGGCCAAAACCTTGACCAATCCAGCCAAGTGAGCCTTCACCGCTCATCTCTAGGCCTGCATTACAATGAAGTCTTCCCAGCCTTTTTATAGGCTCCATTACATGCAATACCATGGGCCAAAACCATGGCTGCACAAAACCATGTGCCCCAAAACCACTACTATTTACCCTAGTCAATATTGACTCTACCCGGAGTCATGTTTACCTAACAATTCCCCCCTTAAACTTGACTTGGGGATTATTGACTAAATCTAGCCAAACCTGCTAAGTGAGACAACCCCGCTCACTCTAGCTCTTCCCCCCTCAAAATTTTACCCAGGGTAATTATAAACTTGACATCCCCCCTATCACCTAGGTCTAACCCAGACTTTACCAGTGATTATCCAAGGGTACGCATGCCATACTAGGTCTTATAGAAAAATGCCCATTTACTTGTAAAAAATTAACTCCATTATAATTTTTTTTTTTTTTCATTGTTGCTATTCTTTGTATGACCATTCTATACATTCATTCATGATGTCCTCTCCAAAGAGGACATCATAGTTGTACATCAATGTCCATATAAAAAGAATTCATCTACCGAATTACATGGGTCACCAGCCTCTGTAACTGCCAGTCCTCTAGGAATTCTCTTCAGATACATGGTTCATCAATTTTTAATTAATCCTCCTGCAAATATCCTCTCTCATTCAAAACATTTGATTGACACATTATGTCAAACACTTTTTTCTCGCAGCTAATGGCTTGCTATTCTAGCACATATTCTCTCCTTATGCTTTCATCTTTCATGGATATACCCTAGCCCATTTTCCATGTTGTTCATTTCTTGTGTTGAACCTTCCACAAGCCATTCTTGGCATGATTTAAAAAAAAACATGATCTGACACTGAATTATTGTTGCATCCAAGCAAGAGCCTTTTCCTCATGCATCATTTTCATCACGGTCCATTCCTTCGGAAACATAGATGAGCATTTAATTCCTTGCTGCTACTGACACCACACTCCACCACTCATATTCCTATCGCATATCTGTCCTGACATTAATTTTTGTGGCGCAGATCTGAACATTCACTTTCTGCATCTTACTCCCGGCCAATTCTAGGTGGAATGATCAGATGGAAAAACTTTCAAGACTAGCATAAGCTACGCCACTTCGAACTTGGATATATACCTTCTCACAACGAGAGAACCCACATCGACTCAACCAATCTGATCCTTGGATGAGCGTCATGACTGCTTCCTCAATGATTGACACATCAATGATATCTTTATATGTGAAGGTATTTCTGTCTTTGAACTGTTGATGGGGAGGGCAGTCCTGTCCATTTTCATCGTAGCCATAGCTGTCGCCGCCTCCACCGAAGCGTCCACCACCATGACAACCGAAGCCTCGACCCCTGCCCCGTCCACGTCCTCTATCATGGCTCTGTCCTCCACCTACAGTAGTGTTTTCCTCACCGTTGCTTCGACTCCATCCTCGACCATCGATGTTCTCTTCATTACTCTCTCTTGTCATAATTCTCATCGATATGTTCGGCCAGCCAACGCATCGCTCACGTTAATCCACCCACCATCAAGCTTCAATGCCTCTCTCCAGCTCATCCATGGAAACTCCATCGCAACTTTAAAATTATGCACAAGTTTATAAACCTTGTAATACACAATCAATTTCCATGATATTCGCAGGACTGACAAAGGTAGTTTATTCAAGTACTCGGATCCGCATAGAAAAGTGGTAACTACATCCATCGATCACACCATGGTCCTCCAGTAACATCAAGTAACAACATGCATTCATGACTTCACACCTTGAATTTTCTACAACACTTAGATCTCTCTGTATCTTGAACCCCATGAGCATCAGATTAGTAAGTTTCTGAAGGTGCTATGCAGCCCACGAAGGGGATAACGGATCTCTCCAACTGCAGATTGATCTCCCTGTAAAAGTCCCGCATCCGTGAGCACTCCATCATTTTTATTTTTCAATTACAATAGATCTAATCAAATCTAACATATTCATAAGCAGATCAAACCGGATTTTACGCAGACCCGTCCTCCTCCTCTTACATAGATCTATGCACAATCATGTTCACATGCAGATCTATTCAGATCTAGATATAGATCTAACGCCTTCACACATAGATTTGTCCTTTTACGTATATCTGTCCAGGAGAAAATTTCACACAGTAGCAGCAAACTATAGATATAGAAAAATCACTAAACTTGGCAGCTCATTCCAGATTTCAGATCTTCATAGTTCTAATACCAGTTGTTAGTAATTTACCACAGGAATAATAAACAATTTACTGAGAGAAATAAACATAATAACCTAGCAACAAATCATAAACATAAACACAGATGTTTAACCGGGAAAACCCCAAATCCGGGGAAAAACCCAACCAATGAAATTTCATTAACCATTGGCCAAAACCCTAGCCAATTTGGCCAAGTGAGCCTTCACCACTCATCTCCAGGCCTGCGTTACAATGAATTCTTCCCAGCCTTTTTATAGGCTCCATTACATGCAATACCATGGGCCAAAACCATGGGTGCACAAAACCATGTGCCCCAAAACCACTACTATTTACCCTAGTCAACATTGACTCTACCCCGAGTCATGTTTACCTAACAGTAGGAATAGGAAAAAAGACAGTGATGGAGAGTATTAAAGCTAAATCAAGGTTAAAGGCCTAATATAGAAGATTGATGAATAAAACAAAGATATATTACCCAAAGACAACCTCGGATAACTCAAACAAAGAGGAAATTACTCCTTCAAAGCCAAATTGCCACCTACAACATTATTTCCTTCAATAAAAGCATCATACAGTTATTGCATAGTCAGAGATATTTTTGAAGCAGCTCAACAGTTATTACAAAGTTATTACTAAGCCTTAAAAGTCAAAAATTTCAACTAAAAATAACTTAGAAGTTATTATTTCAGAGTAACTCTTTCATATATTTTTGCCTTGGGCCTTGCATGGTATCAAAGGGAAAAATTCATTAACTCTATAATAAATAGCATTTAAACACCCTAGGTTAGTAGCACCTCCTCATTTTTCATACAAATATTGCATATGAGCTTCATTTCAAATGTTGGTTACTTGATGGTTATTGGACTGATTTCTGTTGTTAAGATAGTTGAGGAATGCCAGACTAAACCAAAGAAAGCTCTGAATTGCAGAGAGCTATTGTTCATGGAGTGATGTAAATGGTTTGATCATCAATAATACAAGCATGTTCACAGGATACTTGAGCTATATCAATGGTGAATTTTTCCTAATTGTTATTGTTTCTCCTTATGTTTCCATTATGTTCATCTTTCTCTGATAAAGAAGCAAAAGTTTTAGATTAGGATTTGTTGTTTCAACACCCTATTTTTGTCTGTTTTCTTTATGTTCATGTTTTCTTCTACAAGGTCTGATTAGAAGATTCTTAATTTCCCTCTAGTTACATCTATCTTGTTATCTTGGAAATGATTCAATAGAGTGAAACCAAGGGAATTTTGGTAAGCCCATTTTCCTTTGAGTAAGACTTGAGATATTTTTTTTAGGATCTTTCTTTAAAGTATGCTTACTAGAGTCTAAAACTAGAGAGGTCTATGGTATGCCCTTCCCTTTGGTATGCCTTGAAATGTTGCTTTGAAGAGTCTTTGAGAGTTGTCAAAAGCAAATTAGATTATTTATTTTTGATCTTAGACCACTCTTGTTGTTTTCTTATATGTTTTCTTTATCTGAAAGTAGTCTTCTAATTGCTGGATTTTTGTCTGAAAGGTTGCTTATTAAAGGTTTGTTCAATGAGATTTGTGGTTTTCCCTGTCCTTTGGCTTGCTCCAAACAGTTACCTTAAAATACTTTTTTTTTCTAAGTAGAGCTAGAATATTCTTAACTGAATATAGCTTTTTTGCCTTCATAACTTATTAATGTTTCATATCACAACCTAATCTAAAGAATCCATTTGATATAGTTAGCTTTCCCTATGAAAGCCCTTGCAGAGTTGATGAGAAATTAAATCCTTTTATGACTCCATTGCCCAATGGATTGATGTTTTCTCACAGTTTATTTGTTTCAGTTAAAATATTCCCTCATTCAGTCACACCATTGATCCTTCAATCTATCATTTAATCCAACCAAAAATAAAACAAGTCCTTAGAACTTCATAACTAGCCTAATATCTTAAAACAAATAACACAAAGATATATCAATTAAAACACTTTTATAAAGAGATCCCTCTCTGAATCTAGGAAGGCTAGGTCCTAGGATTCCAAAGTGGTTCTGATGTGGCCCCTGCAGTGTTTGCTCTTTCCATTCTTTGCAAATCATAGGGAGCCAAAAGTACATCCCTTGCACTAATCTATCTGTGCAAGTGTACCCTTGGGAAGTCCAATAGAAATCTGCTGCAAAATATTTAGGGCACCATGGTGAAGATGGCCCAATATCCTGTGCCATAATTTTCCCTCATCCCAGCTCACCACTTCTTCTTCTTTGCCCACCATTGCAGCGCAGCCATCAACCTCCAGCTTGTAGATATTCTTGACTCGAATCCCTATCCTCTTGGTTTGACCCGTTGTTTTATGTCACAGGAAAGCTTTTCCATCGTTGAAAACAACGTCATAACCTATGTCCTCCAACATCACGGCTGAGACCAAGTTCTTCTTTAGACCTGGAACATGCATAACATATTTCAATAGAAATGGTTTACCTGACTCCCTCTCAAAGGTAATGGTACCAATGCTGGTCACATTGTATCGTCCATCATCGCCTATCTCTATATGCATCTAGAGATCCTTTGTAGAAATTATATAACTAATGTGTTATATATCCAATATTCTCCCGATCACACACTATTTTAACTTCATGCACAATACATAATCTATTCCACCATTGATCATAACATGCAGAAATTAAATCAATTGCAATGCACACATAAAACCATAAAAATTCACACACATTAACACAGTTGTTTTAACGGGAAATCCTGAAGCTAAAAACCCCAACTATTTGTATATAATATATGTCATAGAGATCATGTAAAAATCCTCATACAAAGCTAAACATGTCAAGCTCTCAGTACAATACAATCGCTACACACCAATAAGGTCCGATCTAGCAAATCCATGCACCGATCTCTGCCACCTGCTAGCCTGCCTCTACTACGCAATCCCTGCTAAAGAAGGGCTTTGAATGAACTCGAATCCACCTGGCTTGCACTTCGAAATCCTCATTGGCATCTCTACTGAGTGTTGGGTGCAATCAATGCATCACTATAGTCACAACTGATAGTCATCTTTCCCTTTCACCTATCTCTCCACTGGTCTCCATTGAAACTGTCCATGCACTGTAGTTAACTGATGTATTCTTCAATTGATTAATGAGTTAATATTTAGTGAATTAATTATTAATTAATTCACACCACTCTCACTAGTGTATCAATCAGTTAGACTAGATGCAACTAGCTCAGCTGTGTCCAACTGAGTTAAACTGAACACAACTCCACCAACTACTTCTACAACTTCACCAAACTCTGTCACATGAGTTCTAACTGAAGTCCTCCAAGAATTAGCTCCAGTAAACCCTCAGGAATAGTGTAATTCCTTCTGTCAGCTCCTGTGCCACATCTGTGGACTTAACTGAAGTGCTCCAAGAGAATAAGATAATGTTTAGAGTCCAAATATTATTAAGAGCTAATAATATTCGACATAGCTATTTTTAGATTGGCAATCTAAAAATAGATTCTACCCAATATGTCTAAAAATATAAGTCTATCTATTTTTCCAACTTGACCAACCATCGACAAATAGCATCTTGCAACTCATAGAATATGATTGACATGTCTAAAAATAGACATAGTCTAGAAATAGACTTTGCACCAAAAATAGCCTGCGGGCCCAATTAGTGAAGGCGACTCTTTTCAATAATATCATCATCTTGTTGAATCTCAACACTCCCTCTCAACAAGATAGGGATTATCTGCCACCCCAATCCTGTCTCTATGGTATTCAAATTTTCTCCTAGTGAGCGCTTTCGTCAGAATATCTGCATCGTGATCCTCCGTGGGAATTTAAGAAAGCAACATGATCTTCTGCTGCACACTATCTCTAATATGATGATACTGGATGTCAATGTGTTTAGATCTATCATGAAATACTGGATTAACCGAGATTTTAATGCAACTTTGATTATCACAATATATCACAGTAGGATATAAGTGTGAACTAAACAACTCGACCAGGATCTTCCTCATCCATATAGCCTTGCATGCAGCCAAACTTGTTGTCGTGTACTCGGCCTCTGCTGAACTGAGTGCCACGGATCTCTGTTTCCTGCTGTACCAAGAAACTGCTATAGACTTGATACTGAATATCCCTCCAGATGTGCTCTTTCTATCTGTTGGGCTCCCTACCCAATCTGCATCCCTGAAGCCATGTAGCTTCACCTCATCCAACTATATGTACCACAATCCATATCCCGATGTGCCTCTGAGATACCTCAAAAAATTCTTGCATACCTTCCAAAACAGCTTGGTAGGCTTAACCATAGCTTGTGAAAGCTGGTTAATAGCATAGCATATATTCGGTCGTGTATTGACTAGATACATGAGCGAACCAACCAATTGTCGATAAACAATGGCATCCACTACCTCTGCTGATGTAGCATCCTCTTTCCTCCAACCACCAGGAAGAGGAGTGTCGATAGGCTTGCAGCCTTGCATGTTTAACTTCTCTAGTATATCCCAGGCATACTTTCCTTGAGACACAAACAGTCCATCCTTCTGCTGCCAAATTTCCAATCCCAGGAAATAATGAAGGAGGCCCAAGTCATTCATCTCAAACTCCTTTGCAAGATATGCCTTGCATGAGTGTATCAACAGTTCATCACCTGTTAGTATCAAATCATCTACATAAAGTACAATGATCAGCAACTTACCCTCCACCACAATATGGTATAGGTTTGGATCCGCCTCACTCTTGGCGAAACCAAGTCCACTGAAATAACTGTCCATCCGTGTGTACCAAGCACGAGGTGCTTGTTTCAGCCCATACAACTCTCTTTTGAGCCTGCACACATGCGACTTGCTGCTAAAGATTTCGAATCCTTCAGGATGCTCTATGTACACCTCCTCCTCAATGACTCCGTTGAGGAATGCAGTCTTCACATCCATCTGATGAATGTGCCAACCCATCTGTGCTGAGAGAGCAAGGATAGTCCGTATGGAAGAATACCTTGCGACAAGTGCAAAGGTTTCTTCATATTCGATCCCCTCGATCTGTGAGAAGCCCCGGGAAAAAAATGTTTCCTTGTACTTCTCGATTTTCCCGTCAATAGCCTGCTTCACTTTGTAGATCCATCTCAAACCTACCACTGATTTCCCTTCCAGCCTTGGGACAATCTCCCATGCACTGTTTTTGATAATCGAATCATACTCTTCCACCATGGCATCTACCCATGCAGGATCCTCCACAGCTTCATCGAAAGAAGATGGTTCTGTCATGATACACTTTCTCATCAGAGCCATGTATCCAGTAAATCGGTTAGGCGACTGTCTCTGTCTGTGATGTGATGCAGGGGCTCCTACATTCTGCGCTGCATCAAGATTTAGTCGCTCAACTTCTGTAGTGTGCTTCTGCCCTCTGATGGTTGGTGCTGCATGAGTGGTTTCTTCCACTCCATGAACCTCCCCTTATGGCTGATCCACATCCTAAGGCTCATCTTTAGGAACTAGTAGCTCCTCATCTGCATGCAAGTGTAGCTCCCTCTCAAGCGACAACTTCATGGCTTTCTCCTCATGAAATTTGATATCCCGTCGCACAACAGTCTTCCGACTGTCTGGCAAATACACACGATAATTGTGAGGTGTTTCTGTGTACCCCAAAAATATCCCAACCTCTACGGTCGGCTCCAACTTCTTCCTGGCATCCTTCGTCACATGAATGTAAGTAGGTGAGCCAAAAATCTTCAAATGAGAAATATTAGGCTTCTTACCAAAAAATGCCTCTTCGGGTGTACTCATGCCAAGTACTCTATGAGGACAACGGTTTTTGCACATAAACTGCAGTGTTGCATGCTTCTGCCCACAAGTGTATGGGAAGGCCCTGATCATGCAACGTCGCCTGTGCAACACCCAAGATCATTCTGTTCTTTCACTCCACGACCCCATTCTGCTGTGGGTTATGAGGTGCTATGAGCTCTCTTCGAATTCCTTCTATGCTACAATAGTCTTTGAATTTTCCAGAGATGAATTCACCACCATTATAGCTCCTAAGAAATTTCACCTACTTCCCCGACTCTTTCTCAACGAGTGCCTTGAACTCATATAAATTTGAGAATGTCTCGCTCTTCTTTTGCATGAAGAAGATCCAGCACTTACGAGAAAATTCATCAACAAATATCACATAATACCTGTGCTTTGCTGTTGAAGCTACTAAGAAAGGTCCACACAGTTCTGTGTGAATTCTCTCAAGGATCGTCGTGGCGTGACTATCCTTCTCATGAAACGTGGCTTTCACAAATTTTCCCAAAGTACATCCCTTGCACTGATATGACTGCGCAAATGTACCCTTGGGAAGCCCGGTAGAAATTTGTTGCAAAATTTTCAAAGCACCATGGTGAAGATGGCCCAATATCCTGTGCCACAATTCACCCTCATCCCAGCTCACCACTCCTTCTTCTTTGCCTGCCATTGCTACGCAGCCATCTACCTGCAATTGATAAAGGTTCTTAACTCGAACCCCTATCCTCCAAGTTTCACCAGTTGCTTTACTGCGCTGGAAAGCCTTTCCCTCGCTAAAAACAACATCATATCCCTTGTCTTCCAACATCTCCACAGAGATCAGATTGTTCTTCAATCCTGGAACATGCATGACATCCTTCAAGATGAAAGGTTTTCCAAACTCCCTCTTAAAGGAAATGGTCCCGATACCAATCGCACTATATCTACCATCATCGCCCATCTCGATGTGCACTCCAAGATCTTTCTCATCCAGATTAGTAAAAAAATCTTTGTCTCCGGTTATATGGAAAGAAGCACCACTATCAAGAAACCACACTGATCCCATCACACTTGAAACCAAGCATGAAATCAGCAAAAAATCTAGCTCAAACTGCGAGGCTAAGGCCTCTCCAGCTGTAGATCCAGCAGCCTGCATATTTTTCCTCTTCTGTGGACAATTAGTGGCATAATGTCTGTGTTTGTGACAGTGAAAGCACTTCACCTTGGACAAGTCCTGCTTCTTGCCTTTCACACCGGATTGAGAAGGATTTTTCTTTCCATTCCCCTTCCTTGCTTTGGCATCCAAAGTGCAATTTTCTTCATCTTCATTCTTTGATGAAGATCCATCCCTGGTACCCCACCTTATCTCCTCCTGCACAAGATCCGACCAAAGTCGCTCCCATCCCGGCAGTTTCTCCCGACCATTGACAGAGTCCTCGTAGCTATGCCAACTCTTCAAAAGCCCAAGGAGAGCCAAGCTCACCAAGTATTCTTCATCAACAATAACCCCCACACTTCCCAGCTCATCCCTGCACTGGACAAACTTCGTGAGGTACTTGGGTATACTATCGCCTTTCTCCATTTTTATTTTCCTGAATTTGTCTTTAAGCGCCAACTTCCTCTAGTCACTTCTACTTTGGAACAAGTCTGTCAAAGCTTTTCACATCAAGAATGGAGAAGTTTACCATGAAGGCTGGACACAATGTGATCCTTCACACCTTCCAACAGAATCCTTTGACATTATGCTGTGTATTAAGCCTCTGTAATTTAGTAGAGTGGCAAGACTAAATGCTGCAAAGACTACATCAAAAACCACTCTAGGATTCTGGGATCTAGCCTTCTTGAATCTAGAGAGGGATATCTCTATAAGTGCAAAGATTGATTTATCTTTTAAGGTTTTGAGTATGATATTAGGCTAGTTAATAAGAACAAGGGTTTTTTTTTGTTTGGTTGGTCATGTATGATCTTTAATTGGATGGAATATCACAAAATGAAATATTTCCAAAAGGTGAAGATGCAAGTATATTGAAAAGTGTTCAGCAGATAGGATTAGTATGAAACAGCTTTAAACCATTGGGAAATGGAGTCACAAAACGGTTTAATTGTGCAACAATTTCAAGAGAGATCCAAGGGGCAAGTCATCTATATCAAAATATCTTTTAGATTAAATGATGGAATGGAACATTAAAAGTGTTGAGAAAGTGGAAAAAGTCAATAATTTCAACAAGGATTTATCAAATTTCCATACAAGAAAATCCTATTTAAGCAACTTTTTGAAACCAACCAAAGGACAGGGCTAACCATAAACTTCTTTGGACAAGCTTGTATTAAAGCTAACTTATCAGAAAACAATCTAGTAATCTCACCAGACTACTTTTAGAAAGGATGAAAACAGATAAGAAAACAAAGTGCAGCTTAAGATCAAGCAAGATGCATTAAAATCAAAGCTTGCTTTAGCATACTCTTAGGGAAACCTTCAAACAACCTTTGGAGAAAGAACTAGAAGACAGGGCAAACCATAAAATTTTTTCTAGTTTAAATCTACTTAGCATGCATTGAAAATATCATTCAAGAACTTCCTTTCAAGTTTTTCACATCAAGAAATGGACTAACCAACATTCCTTGATAATTTTTACACTTAACTTAAGTCATTCTTAAATACACAATTGGAGGAAAACATACAGATAAAGCTTATCAGTGAGATTAGGGTACTTTTAACAATAAATCCTAGCTCTATATTTGTTTTTCTTTATTAGAGAAAAGTGAACAAAATGGCACACATGAAAGGAAAACAATAACAGTAAGAAGTACTTCACCAATGATATAGACCAGGATCCCAAAAATCAGCTTGTATATTGATTGTCAATCTAGTTACATACTTCAAGTGTAATGTTTCATCACAGCAACAACTTCTCTTCTTAGACTAACTTCTTCAATAACTTAACAGAGCTTCAGAGCTTCAGAATGTATTTACATTCAACATTGATTTGAATACAACAACTATTACATCAGAAATCCAATAACCAACAACATCTCATCTTCTTTAGAAGTATTTATAGAAGGAAGAGAAGGTGGGATGAAAAATAAGATCTCTAGTTCAATTAATACAAGTTTTAATGCTTCTCTGCCTTTGAGAAAATCTATAGAGAAGATCTCTGATATTTCCTCTAAATTAATGGGTTCTCATTCATTTTTTAGGTTACTTGGCATATTTTGTTGACTTTAAAACTCTTTAGGCAGGCTGGCAATAACTCTGGCTGTCTTTAAACAAAATATCACTGACTAGGAAATAACTATGCCTTCTTTTAATTTATGAAAGCTACAGGTGGCACTTTGGTAGCTGAAGAGGATTCAATTAGCCTCTCATTGGCAGTGGAGACCTTTCGGACTAATATATCTCTTTGTTTTTCCTTAAAACACCTTTAATCTGCTTTTTCTCTGTGTTTAGCCTTAATTAGCCTTGATCTTCATCTTCAGGTCTTTTACTCCTTTAACATTGTATTTATCTGTAGATTAGGCCTTAGATTCTTGAATTTATGCCCTAATCCCTTTAAAATCTGGTTTAAAATCATTAAATCTTTACTAATGCTCTGATCTCATCCTTTGACACTGATACTCTTTGTTTATTTGATGTTTTATTGTGTTTTTGTTGTTTTGCAGTCACGCAGAAGGTTTACACAGGTGGAGGGGTTTGTTTTAATGAAAGACACCTTGGATCCCTTCCTGTACTGAAGGTTAGGAATCGTCATTCCTGGCCTTCGTTCTATTTTTAAAACTCTGGGAAAACCCATATATAACCTGCACAAAACAAACAAAATTATGAAAATCCTGGAAAAAATATATTTAAACTACTTTGGAGGTTTTTGGGCGCGAGGGCGAATCTGAGTCGTTGGATTAGAACAACTAACGGTTGAGATTAATCAGTGGGTTCATTCGGGAGGTTATATGGTGGGAAAACGTAATGGAGGTGAAATTAAATCGGGACCATTTGATCTCAGATATCGACAGCGGAGAACTCACAATGGAGCATTTGTGAGAATAGATAGGGGGCAAACGAATGGAGGTGAAATACAATGAGAGTTGTTCGATCTCAGAGATCAACAGCCAAGATTAAAATTAAAAATAAAAATGCGGAGGACAAAGCTTTGGCGGAAAACCATTAATGGTTTTCTTGCAGGCTCTGGGGGGGTAGGCGGTATTCACAAAAATAACGCAATTCCATACACCTGCTGACATCTGTCCCTCCCAATACCACCTGTTTCGCTTTTTTTTTCGGTGTTAACTCATGGGCGCAAGAAAATGTGAAATGCATCATCTGCTATTGGATCGGAGGCTCCAGATTTGATAGTGCGGATCACACGCGACGGGGTAAGTTGCAGGGTAAGCGGGGCAAGCAAGGCCCATGATGACGTGTGGTCTTTTTTCGTGGAGAGGGCAGGTTAATTGGCTATCGGGTTTAATCTAGATAATTGGATTATTATGATGGACGGTCAGCATTAAAAGAGGAGAGTGGATGGATGAATAGAGTAAAAGGCAAGGCAGAGGGTAAGGCAGAGATTGGGTAGCCCGAGGGCCGTTGATCTACAAATATCAACGATCCATATTCATTTAAACCTTTTCGTCGGGGAATGGAAAAAACAAAGGAAAGTAAGGTTGTGACGGGATTTCTAAGACCTTTTAGCGCACGATTGCAGGGCCTTAGGTCGTATGAAACAGAAGGCCAATGAAGATAAGCCCTCGGGGGCTTAAGACTATTATAGTGCCTTAGACTATTTTTTAGGCCAAAAAATAGGGTTTTTGAGTCCAAATGGGGGTTTCGGTAGGTAAATGGAGGCATTTTTAAACCAAATAAAAAGGGAAATATAAGGTTTAAAAGGGGGGTTTTGATGAGTTGGAAGCCAAATGAAGGTTTTTAGAGGAATTTTATGAAGGGAAATAAGAATGAAAATGGGGTTTAATTATGAGTAAAGGAGGAGTGAAAATGATGGGAAAATGGGGTTTTAAGTAGTCTTTCTCTTGGAAAACAGCAGGTTCTTTAGGATAAAGAGGGAAACAACAGTGAAG
This sequence comes from Pinus albicaulis, assembly GCA_034641835.2. Lineage (NCBI taxonomy): Eukaryota > Viridiplantae > Streptophyta > Pinopsida > Pinales > Pinaceae > Pinus > Pinus albicaulis. The sequence continues at coordinate 1,626,805,189 of CM076570.1, forward strand.
ATTAACTCAAAGGGTAAAGATCTTCATAAGACTTTAAGAACTAAAAATTTGGACATGAATTGTTTTTTAAAGGCTAAAAGAGTTTTAGCCACCATTTGATATGGCAAATTTTATAGGTGGCTAATAGTGACTCCACATGGGGATGGCATCTTCTTGAAGATGTCAAGAATATTCAGCTATTTATCTCTGGATTTTCAGTAAACTAGTGCCTTAATCCATTGGACAACAAACTTCCTTTTCTTTTGCTAGTCTTTTTTTTATTGATGATTTCTGCAGCAATCTGAAACAATGGAATTCTATCAAAACAAAATCTCTACCTACCCATTCCTAATGATCCTAACATTTTTTCTTCTTTCAGAGTGAATTTGAACTAGAAAACTCTCTTCATCAACATTTTACTCTTTTGAAAACACGAAACTAATCTAAGTCTACTCTTATTTCTCCATGAACTCGTTTTGAATAGTCGAGTTCATAAATTTCTCTACATAACCATTATCTGTCAGGATTAGACTGTCTGACTGACTTTTATTATCTAATTTCTAAGACAGGAAATTTAAAAGAAGCCAAGCCAAGATTAAGCAGTTTAACTTGCTGCAAATATATGGCATAAAAACAAGCTGCACATAGACTAAAATTGCAGAAAAGTAAAGCAAAATGGTGAAGGCTTAAGATCTAGAAACTAAAACATCCTTCACTATTCTTCAGCTCTGGTTTTAGGCTTGTTTGAGCTGTTTTTATTTCTCATCTGGTTTAAGTTTTGAGCATATTGGAACCAGTCTTTCATCAATCTCAAAGGTTCAGAATTTGAGCATGTTTGAACCTTTTTTCCTCTATCCTAATCTACCTTACTGATAAGCCAAGATTGAGCTATTTTGGCAAATCTAATTTACTAACCTATCAACAGTAAATTGAAAAGCTAATTAGTCATGATTAGGCTGTATAACTAACTAGAAGTGTTTTTTTTAGGAGTGGAATTTGAGCTTGCACACTTTCAGATTTTGTCTCTCTTTTTTGGTATGGGGTTGTACCTTTCTTGTTTTTACAATCTGCCCTCTTTTCTTTTATATTGTTTTTGTATATTTTTTTTTCTAACTTTGAATGCAATGTTCAGACAATGGTAATTTACAATGTAAATTAAAAAGCTTTGAAACTCATGACTCTTGACAGAAGTAATGCTTGAGCATCCTGCCATTGATAGGACCTCCAAAGAGTTCAGTTCCATTCAATTCCTGCAAGAAATAAGCATTGTTACCAGCAGTTGAATGAATGAGATAAGGGCCTAGCCATAAGTTGTCAAATTTTCCATGTTTGCCCTTATCTTCTCTCTTGGAATCCCACTTCAAAACTTTATCTTCAATGCTGAAATCACTTGCTTTGGTTCTTTTATCAAACAACTTCTTGATGTTTTCTTGCTTGTGTAATGCTCTATTGTAGACTTCCTCTCTGGTTTGTTGAAGATGTATAGTCTGATTGATTCTTCTTGTCATATCATTTTCTTCAGACTGTATTTCTTGGATCAGCTTCATGACTGGCACTCCTAGACTGGTTGGAAAAACTGCATCTGCTCCATAAACTAGCTGGTAGGGTGACATTCCAATTGATTTCTTAAGTGTTAATCTGTCAGCCCATAGTGCATGCATTAGCTTTGTGTGCCATGATTTATTATTGTCTTCCAACAAATTTTTGATTATATTCACCAAAATTTTGTTTGAGGATTCTTCCAACCCATTACCTTGAGGGTAATAAGATGTAGAATGAACCAATGTGATCTGATATTTGTAACAGAATTCAACCATATTTTTGGATCCAAATGCAGCAGCATTGTCAGTGATAATCTTCCTAGGACAACCAGATCTAGATAAGATATGATTTTCAAGGAATTTTATGATAACAGAGTCATTGGCTTGCCTAGAAGGGATGGCTTCTATCCATTTGGTAAAATAGTCTGTTGCAGTGAGGATCCATCTATGGTGGGAAGATGAGGGAGGATGGATTTCCCCGATGAAGTCTAGACCCCACTGCTGAAAAGGAGCCTCAACAGTGATTGGATGCAAGGGTAAGGGAATCAATTTTCTTTTGCCTTCAAAGAGTTGACATTTATGACAGGCAATAATCATTTTATGGACATATTGAAAGAGGGCGGGCCAGTAGTAACCAACTCTAAGGATTTTATTGGCAGTTGTCTTCCAATAGAGGTGGCCTCCACATTCTCCTTCATGGAACTCATGCTTGATCTTATCTGCATCATTCTCGGGCAAACATTTAATCAATAATCCACTAGCATTTTTCCAATATAGACATTTATCTAAAATGCAGTAATTAACAGCTTTCAACTTTAAAAATCTTGCCTTTGTTTTAGAAAAACTAGGAGGTGTATTCAAATTGAGAAAAACATATAAAATATCAGCATACCAAGATGAAAATAGAAAATGATATTGAATAATGGGAGTTGACAACTCCTCCTGTTCATCTAATGCTTCTAACATGTTTATATCAAGAGCTTCAAAATTATTCTCAGCCATTAATCTTGCTAGTCCTTGGCCTTTTATGAGCTTAGTGGGCTTGATTTCTAAATCATATTCAAGTATCACAACAATCCACTTTCCTCTTTTGCCATCTGGATCTTGTGTTAAAATGTATTTTACAACTGAATTTGGCACAAATGCAATTGTGTGGGAATGTAAAATGTAAACTCTGAAGTATTTTAAGGCTTTGACTAAGGCAAAGGCTTGTTTTTCCATAATATTTTACTTCAGAGATGCATCTCTCAATACCTTACTAAAAAATTCAATTGGCTGCTCTTGTCCCTTCAAGTTTTTCTGTAATAGGACAGCAGCTATAGTGTGTTCTGATGCAAATGTAAAAATGAAGAAATCCTTTGAAAAATCAGGACTAATGAGAACTGGTGTTTTGGTTAATGCTTGTTTTACCAGTTCAAATGATTTATTTGCTTCTAAGGTCCATTTAACTCCTTCTTCCTTTTTCAACATGTTTGTTATGTTTCTAAGGAGTTCAGCTAGATTGGGTATGAACCTTCTCAAGAAATTAATCTTCCCAATGAAAAATTGAAGTTCCTTGATTTTCTAGGATGGTTGACTTGCAATATACCATCAATCCTCTTTGGGTCTATCTTTATCCCCTCTTCTGATATGATGTGCCCAAGTAGTTTTCCTTCTTGGAGACCAAACATTGTTTTCTTTGGATTTAAAGATAACCCATATTTTCTGCATTTCTCAAATACTTTTCTCAAGTGTTCTAGGTGTTCTTCATCTGTCTTGGAAAAAACAGTAATATCATCAAGGTAAATAATGATGAAGTAACCTAATTCTTCTGAGAATGCAATTTCCATGGCTCTCTAAAAAGTAGCACCAGCATTCATTAAACCAAAGGGCATTTTCACATACATGAAAGTACCCCAAGGTGTGGTAAAGGTTATTTTGATTTGATCGTCAGGATGTACTAATATCTTATTGTAACCTGAGAAGCCATCTAGAAAATAAATTCTTTTAGAACCAACTACCTTTTGTAAAATGTGATCCATCTTGGGTAAAGGGTAGTTTTCCTTTAATGAGGCTCTGTTTAAGTTTCTAAAATCAATACAAAGCCTTATTTCTCCTGTTTTCTTCCTCACTGACACAAGATTAGATACCCAATCTAAATATCTAACAGGGACTATAATTCCAGCATCATACATTTTCTTAATCTCTTTCTCAACCAGAGGTAATTGAACAGGGTTTATTCTGCGCAATTTTTGTCTATACGGCTTCTAGTTTTCTTTGAGGGGTATCTTATGCTAAATTATCTTTGTGTCATAGGATTTTAGATCCTCATAAATCCATGCAAATACATCAGAAAATTCCTTAAACAACTCAATATATTTTAGTTTGATGTGAGCTGGCAATGTTTTAGACAGTTTAATCATTTTTGGCTTTAGTTCACTTCCTATGTTACATTCTTCTACTTCAGTTTCAATAGGTTCCAGTTTTGGGTTTTTGGCAACATCATTGAAATCAAACAACTCTTCTAATGGGACCAGACCTTTTTGCAAGCTTTGAGTGTTAGATTGTAGCATTTATAAGTCTTATTTTTCTAAATCTGCACTAATTTTTGTGGTATGTTCAAGTTTATTAGATAATAGATTTATATCAACAATATTTGGAGACTTTAATTCTTCATCAAGTGGGTTTTCTTCAATAGGACAGTCATTTTCATAATCTGAATCTGAACTTGGTGGCTCAAATTCATTTCTGGACTGTAGGAAGTCTTCTATTTGTTTATCTCCATCAAACACTTGCTAGTATTTTTCATTGTCTGGGACAGCTGGTCTAAATTTGATTTGGGTGGTACATTGTTTGGTTTCATAAGGTGTTAGACAATTTCTAGTAGCAAAGGCTAAACCATTAGCAAGGATACTTTGGTTTATTGGGACAAAAATAAGTTGGAATTCATCAAATGTTTTTAATAAGTCAATGACATCATTTATATAGGCTCTAAGTCTAGGGTGTTTGGCACTATATTCCCCATTCACTTGCCTAATAATCAACTCTGAATCCCCATGAAATTTTATCCTTTTGGCCCCTAATTTCTTCAATAAGCGTAGGCCTAAAAGGAGGGCTTCGTACTTAGCTATGTTATTTGAACATTGAAAATTTAACCTGTAATAATGTCCTTCAGCATGATTGTTTTGAGTGTTGTGTATCCATATGTCTGCACATGCATTGTTCTTAGTGCAAGACCCATCAAAATTCATACTCCAAAGAGGACTAGTTTCAGATTTAGCAGTTTGACTACTATCCTCTTTATCTTGTGTGCTTTTAGATTGCTTTTGTAAGTTAGCACTATGTTGAAATTGTTCTAGTTCCTCATTTTCTTCATTAAGTTGAGGACTCTTCTCTTGACTCTCAAGGTTGACAAGAAATGGATGACCATTTTGTAGCTCTAGACCTGTGATTAGTTTGTTGTGATTTTCTGATTTGACAAACTGTTTTAATACTTTTGTCTTGTCTTCCTCCTTTTTTGTATCTGCCACTATATTATAGTGAGGGGTGGCCACTAAGTCATTTAAGGTTTCTTGCTCATTAAATGTTTCATGATTGAAAAGAATAAATGAGTCAAGGCCTGTATATATAGAATAAAGAGGAGAGTTTTCCAATCTCTCTTGGCTATTGACCATGTATTGCATATGAGATTCCCTATAAAGTCTTCTGGTTTGATTAAAAACAGGGATGGTAGCATATGTCATATCCATTTGCATTGTTCTTTGTAACTTAGCTCCCCAAGATCTTGATAACAGCATACCATACTTAGGGGGTACATCAACCACTGCAATATCCATCACTAAATACTTGGCTGGAATTTGAGCTAAGTTTACACAAAGGTCTTTGATCAAACCTAAAGATTTCACTCTACTGGAGTCCAAGGAGTATATATCTTTGTATGGTTTGGTAATTTCAAGGCCTAGGCTCTCCATTACTGCTTTTGGCATTAAGTTATGAGACTCCCCTGAATCATGCATAGCATTGTGTAAAATTTTGTCATGAATTTTCAAAATAACATAAAACAGAAGAACTAGTCCTTGGTATCTTCCCTCAATCTTAGGACCAAATAAGAGCTCTAGTTGGTCATCATTTAGGTTAACAGTGTCTGCTATGTTGAAAGCTTTAAAAATTTGTGATCTATATACATCTTGGGTGACTAATTCAGTGAGGGGAACAGAGATTTTAATCTTGGCAATTTCTTGTTCCAAACTGAAAGGCAACTGACTTTTTACAATGTTTGTTTTAGCCTTGTTAATCACTACTTTATCAGCAAAATCAGCTTGTTGATTTCCTCTATTTACATGGGTCAAATTTTTTTTGATAGGAGCACTAGCTGAAGTAATAACGTTGTTAAAGTCTGCACTCTATTTTTCATTAATTTGAGTGCCTTTCTCTTTGTTTTGATCAAAATTTATAGCGATTGTTTTGTCTTTTTGTTTAATAACTTTGGGTTTGTTCACAGGGTTGTTTTTTGTAGAATTTTCAGAGGTCTTGTTCTTGGGAGCTTCCTGATTCTTTTTACTCCTAAGGTGTATTCTTTTGGAGTCTCTATGATGACATTTTCCAATTCTTGATAATAATTTTCATCTTCTATTCTTCCATCATCACAGGGTGTATATAAACCTTGTTTCCTATTGTGAGGAACATCAAAAGTATCATTGTCTACTCCCAGCATATTTATGTCATCTTCCTCTGTTTGTTCAATTGTTTCTTCAACCTCACTTACATATTTTTGATGAAAAGGAGTATAATCTCCTGATCGGGGTCTCTTGGTCTGTTTTGAGGTTGGTTTCTCCTGAAATTCTGATTTTGATTTTGAGATTGATTTCTGTTTTGGGGAGCTGATTGGTTTTCTCTAGATTGTGCCCTCTCAAATATGCTCATATTTTTCATCATTTCTTATATCATCCTTTCCATTTTCAAGCTATATGTGGAGGGTGCAGATTCCTCCCTAAATGATACTTTCTTTTCATTCCTCATCCTTGCTCTTTTCTCCATCAGATTTACTTCCACAACTAAGGCTCCTTTCTGCATATCTTCTAGAGTCAAAGGATCTCTCTCTCTCTCAGCTGATAGGCCATTTCAGGATCAAATCCTTTAGGAAATTTGTTTAAATTTGAGCCTTGTGGAGGTTTCAAGTCTGGGGGCAGTGCATTATTAACACTATTGAACCTAGTGCAATAAGCTTGGACACTTTCCCTAGTGTTTCTTTTGAGATTGTTGTAATCAGAAAGTATTTGGAGAGGGTTTTTCTTGACTTCCCATTTGTTTAAAAATAATTGATGAAAGGCTTGGAGGTCATTAATACTATTAGGGGTTAAGCTTTTGAACCATTTTCTTACTTCTCCCCCTAGAATTTGAGCAAACAATCTGAGTTTGACAGTTTCATCATCAATCTCATTTCTGTCAAAATAGTCATTCATCTTGTCCACATGTTGTGAAGCAATAGTAGCACCACTGGCATCATATAATGGTATTTTGGACTAATAGTCCTGTGGCAGGTTGACTAAAGGTAATGGAAGGACTAAGGGAGCATACCATGTTGCCATGATAAGAGGTTGTGGGAAAAATGGAGGGTTTATAGGTGGAGGATGTAAAATGGGAGGGGGTTGATGAAATGGTGTGGTTTGAACAATGGGTGTGTGAAGAACAGATGTGGATGGACCAACAAGAGATTGTTGAGTAGATCTTGGATGAGAGAAACCAAAATTATGAAGGAAATGTAAATCATGTGGAGTAGTTTCTCTGCTACCAGGAGGTTCACCTCTATCTTGGGATGAAGGTGGAGACTCAAAATCTATCTGATCTATATCATAAAGTGACCTAGTTCTGAATGGGTTTCTTAAGTCAACTTGTGAATCTTGTAGAGCTGTAAGGTTTTCAGGAACAAAATTAGCTCTAAGGAGTGAACTGACAATAGTTGAAGTTTGAGCCTTAGGAGATTTCCTAAGAATTATTTCAGGATTTTCAACTATCTCAGGAGGATTTGGGTTAGCATATGCTCTAGTATGAACTCTTCTAGAAGCCACTATGCTATGTTTTCAGACCCAACAACAAGAAAATTTTAACCAAATATGACAATCTTCAGTAGGCTAACTGATCTTTTAGCTAGAAAACTTTAATCCTTAAAGCCTTCTTAATTGAGTTTAAATGATGTTATGATAGTAATGGGTTTTCCAGTGGATTCTTTAGGTCTATTTAGGATTTTGGAGTCAGCAGGTGGAAATTTTTAGCTTTTTAGAAGGTAAAATGTTTTATGGTCCACCACCATGTTTATTATGAAGCCAATCTGAAATTTTTTGGATTTTCTGAGTTTTAAAGTCCTATGGGTTATGAGAGTGTCCTAAATCTCTTTCAACACTTAGCTACGGTGATGAGACAAATAAAGTTTACTCTTATGGCTTAGCTAGCTGATTCCTTCAAGGTTTGATAAGGCTCTATGAGAATCCTAAGGATTACTTAGTTTGTCACTGATTCAAATAAGTCCTATCATGATTACCATTTTCTTTGGTAGTGCTTGAAGAGAGCTACTTATACTACACTAAATGTTGAATGTTTTTTTTTAAGGATTTCACTCAGAATTCCCAAGTGGAGTTTCTTAGAAAACTAAGGAAAATCAGCAGGCCTATTGATGTTCAGTGGAGTCACTAGGTGAAGGATTTTTACTTGCTTTCAGGGCTTGAAATTTTTTCACCATCAACAATCAAAACCACTCTAGGCAAACACTTGGTTCATTGTCAAAATGGGATTATCTGAGTTGTGAAGTTATCTATTACTCCAGAAAGTCCCCAGTATGGTCACCAGAAAATGTTAGGCCTCTGTAATTTAGTAGAGTGGCAAGACTAAATGTTGTAGAAACTATATCAAAAACCACTCTAGGATTCTGGGATCTAGCCCTCCTAAATCCAGAGAGGGATCTCTCTATAAGTGCAAAGGTTGATTTATATTTTAGGGTTTTGAGTATGATATTAGGCTAGTTATAAAAAACAAGGGTCTTTGTTTATTTCGTTGGTCAGGTATGATATTTAATCAGACAGAATATCACAAAATGAAAGATTTCCAAAAGGTGAAGATGCAAGTATATTGAGAAGTGTTCAGCAGATAGGATTAGTATGAAACAGCTTTAAACCATTGGGAAATGGAGTCACAAAAAGGTTTAATTTTGCAACAATTTCAAGAGAGATCCAAGGGGCAAGTCATCTATATCAAAATATATTTTAGATTAAGTGATGGAATGGAACATTAAAAGTGTTGAGAAAGTGGAAAAATTCAATAATCTCAACAAGGATTTATCAACTTTCCATACAAGAAAAGCCTTTTTAAGCAATTGTTTGAAACCAACCAAAGGGCAGGGCTAACCATAAAATTCTTTGGACAAGCTTGTATTAAAGCTAACCTATCAGACAACAATCTAGTAATCTCACTAGACTACTTTCAGAAGGGATGAAAACAGATAAGAAAACAAAGTGCAGTTTAACATCAAGAATTATGCATTAAAATCAAAGCCTGCTTTAGCATACTCTTAGGGAAACCTTCAAACAACCTTTGGAGAAAGAACTAGAAGATAGGGCAAACCATAAACTTTCTCTAGTTTAACTCTACTTAGCATGCATTGAAAATATCATTCAGGAACTTCCTTTCAAGTTTTGCACATCAAGACATGGACTAACCAACATTCCTTGATAATGTTTGACTTAACTTAAGTCATTCTTAAATACACAATTGGAGGAAAACATACAGATAAAGCTTATCAACGAGAGTAGGGTATTTTAACAGTAAATCCTAGCTCTATATTTGTTGTTCTTTATCAAAGAAAAGTGAAAAAAATGGCACACATGAAAGGAAAACAATAATAGTAAGAAGTAATTCACCAATGATATAGACTAGGATCCCAAAAATTAGCTTGTATATTGATTGTTAATCCAATTACATACTTCAAGTCCAATGTTTCATCACAGCAACAACTTCTCTTCTCAGCCTAACTTCTTCAATAACTTAACAGAGCTTCAGAGCTTAAGAATTTATTTACATTCAACAATGATTCAAATACAGCAACTATTACATCAGAAATCGAATAACCAACAACATCTCATCTTCTTCGGAAGTATTTATAGAAGGAAGAGGAGGTGGGATGAAAAATAAGATCTCTAGTTCAATTAATACAAGTTTTAATGCTTCTCTGCCTTTGAGAAACTCAATAGAGAAGATCTCTGATATTTCCTCTAAATTAATGGGTTTTCATTAAGTTTTTAGGTTACTTGGCAGATTTTGTTGACTTTAAAATGCTTTAGGTAGGCTGGCAATAACTCTGGCTGTCTTTAAACAAAATATCACTGACTAGGCAATAACTATGCCTTCTTTTGATTTATGAAAGCTGCAAGTGGCACTTTGGTAGCTGAAGAGGATTCAATTAGCCTCTCATGTGGCAGTGGAGACCTTTCGAACTGATATATCTCTTTGTTTTTCCTTAAAACATCTTTAATCTTCTTTTGCTCTGTATTTAGGCTTAATTAGCCTTGATCTTCATCTTCAGGTCTTTTACTCCTTTAACATTGTCTTTATCTATAGATTAGGCCTTATATTCTTGAATTTATGCCCTAATCCCTTTAAAATCTGGTTTAAAATCATTAAATCTTCACTTATGCTCTTATCTCATCCTTTGACACTGATACTCTTTGTTTATTTGATGTTTTACTATGTTTTTGTTGTTTTGTAGGTACACAGAAGGTTTACACAGGTGGAGGGGTTTGTTTTAATGAAAGACCCCTTGGATCCTTTCCTGTACTGAAGGTTAGGAATTTTCATTCCTAGCATTTGTGCTATTTTTAAAACTCTAGGAAAACCTAGATATAACCTGCACAAAACAAACAAAATTATGAAAGTCCTGCAAAAAATAGGTTTAAACTGCTTTGGAGGTTTTTGGGCGCGAGGGCGAATCTGAGCCGTTGGATTAGAAAAACCAACAGTTGAGACTAATCAGTGGGTTCATTCGGGAGGTTAGATGGTGGGAAAACACAATGGAGGCGAAATTAAATCAGGTTCATTCGATCTCAAAGATCGACGGTGGAGAACTCACAATAGATCGTTTGTGAGAATAGATAGGGGGAAAATGAATGGAGGTGAAATACAATGAGATTCATTCAATCTCAGAGATCAATGGCAAGGATTAAAAGTAAAAATAACATTGCGGAGGATAGCGGTTTGGCGGAAAACCATTAATGATTTTCACGCGGGCTCTGGGGGGTAGGCGGTATTCACAAAAATAACATGATTCCATACACCTGTTGACACCTATCCCTCCCAATACTGCCCATTTCGTGTTTTTTTTTTTGTGTTAACTCGTGGGCACAAAAAAATGTGAAATGCATCTTCCGCCGTCAGAACAGAGGCTCCAGATCCGACGGTGTGGATCACACGCGACGGGGTAAGTTGCGGGGTAAGCGGGGCAAGCAGGGCCCATGATGACGTGTGGTCTTTTGTCGTAGAGTGGGTGGGTTAATTGGCTATCGGGTTTAATCTCGATCGTCGAGTTATTCTGATGGATGGTCAGGATTAAAAGAGGAGAGTGGATGGATGAATAGAGTAAAAGGCAAGGCGGAGGGTAAGGCGAAGATCGGGTAGCTCGAGGGTCGTTGATCTGCAAATATCAATGGTCCATATTCATTGAAACCTTTTCGTCGGGGAATGGAAAAAACAAAGGAAAGTAAGGTTATGACGAGGTTTCTAAGACCTTTTAGCGCCCGATTGCGGGGCCTTAGGTCGTATGAAATAGAAGGCCAATGGAGATAAGCCCTCGAGGGCTTAAGAGTATTATATCACCTTAGACTTTTTTTAAGGCCAAAAAACAGGGTTTTTGAGTCCAAATGGGGGTTTTGGTAGGTAAATGGAGGCATTTTTAAACCAAATAAAAAGGGAAATATAAGGTTTAAAGGGGGTTTTTGATGATGTGGAAGCCAAATGAAGGTTTTTAGAGGAATTTTATGAAGGGAAATAAGAATGAAAATCGGGTTTATTTATGAGTAAAGGAGGAGTGAAAATGATGGGAAAATGGGGAATTAAGCAGTCTTTCTCTTGGCAAACAGCAGGTTCTTTAGGATAAAGAGGGAAACAGCAGTGAAGATTAACTCAAAGGGTAAAGATCTTCATAAGACTTGAAGAACTAACAATTTGGACATGAATTGTTTCTTAAAGGCTAAAAGAGATTTATCCACCATTTGATATGGCAAATTTTATAGGTGGCTAACACTATCTTCTTTTGCCATGTGTCAAGTGTGGCAACTTCGCTAGAAGCAGGTTTTGGAATTTCAGCATCTATGAACTCCTTTAACCCATTATCATCCAGCACCGCCTCCATCCTATCCTTCCATGCAATATAATTCGAGCTGCCCTCAAGGGCATACTCCAATCGCAATCCGTTGAAAGACATTTCAATGAATGCTCAACTTCAACACCAAGAAAACACTGCAGCAAATTCGAATTCCACCAGCACAAAACTCAACCGCTTCAATAATTGCAATCTGCTCCAATGATCAACTGCTCTGATGCCATGTAGAAATTATATAACTTATATGTTATATGTCCAAGATTCTCCTGATCACACACTATTTTAACCTAATTCACAATACAGAATCTATTCCACCATTAATCATCACATGCGGAAATTAAATCAATTGCAATGCACACATGAAACCATAAAAATTCACACACATTAACACAGTTGTTTTAATGGTAAGCCTGAAGCTAAAAACCCCAACTATATATATATAATATATGTCATAGAGATCTTGTAACAAACATCATACAAAAGCCAAGACATGTAGATCTCTTGATACTGATACAATCGCTACACACTAATCAAGTCTAGAGTACGGAAAATCCTTTTGAATCTCCCCTTTTTAACAACTTCCTCTACTATGCAATCTCTTGAAGAATGGCTCTAAATGATTTCGAATTGGTCCAGCCTTGCTCATGCAATCCTCATTGACATCTCCAACCACTGTGTGTTGGAAATCATGCAACACTATAGTCACAACTGATAGTCAACTTGCTCTTTCACCTACCTCTCCACTGGTTTCCATTGAAACTGTCCATGCACTGTAGTTAACTGATGTATTCTTTATTTGATTAATGATTTAATAATTAGTGAATTAATTATTAATTAATTCACACCACTCTCACTAGTGTATCAATCAGTTAGACTAGATACAACTAGCTCAATTGTCTATTTGATTCCTTGAACACAACTCCATAAGCACAACACAACCCAAACTACTTTCAGGGTTCAGCAAGTCCTCCATGCAATAGCTCCACTTAACCCTCAGGAATAGCGTAATTCCTTCTGTCAGCTCCTGTGCCACATCTGTGCACTTAAGTGAAGTGCTCCAAGAGAATAAGATAATGTTTATAGTCCAAATATTATTAAGAGCTAATAATATTCGACATATCTATTTTTAGACTGGCAATCTAAAAATAGATTCCACCTAATATGTCTAAAAATAGAAGTCCATCTATTTTTCCAACTTGACCAACCATCCACAAATAGCATCCTGCAACTCATAGAATATGATCGACATGTCTAAAAATAGACATAGTCTAAAAATAGACTTCGCGCCAAAAATAGTCTGCGAGCCCACTTAGTGAAGGTGACTCTTTTCACTAAGCCCATCATCTTGTTGAATCTCAACATCTTTCTCCTCCAAGTCACTGAAAAGCTCCTTATCTCTCGTCATGTGGAAGGAAGCAGCACTATCAAGATACTAGACCGATCCCATTATGCTTGAAACCAAGCATGCGATCAAGTAGAAATCAAGTTCAAATTGTGAGGCAAGGGCCTCACCAGCTACAGCTCCAGCATCCTTCTTGTTCTTATTTTTCTGTGGGAAGTTAGTGGCGAGATGCCCATGTTCGTGAGAGTGAAAACACTTCACATTGGAAAAATCTAGCTTCTTACCTTTAGCCTCGTATTTTGAGTGGAATTTCCTCCCCTTCCCTTTCATCACTTTGGCAGCCAAAGCACAATCCTCTTCATAATCATGATTTAATGAAGAGCCATCCCTGGTGTTCTACCTGAACTCCTCCTGCACTAGATCTGACCATAGTCATTCCCAATCCAGCAGTTTTTCCTGTTCGTTGATAGAGTCTTGATAACTGTGCCAACTCTTAGGAAGAGCCAAGAGATCCAAGCTGACCAAATGATTATCAGCCACCGTGATTCCCACACTCCCCAGTTCATACCTACATTTGACAAACTTCGTGAGATACTTTGGAATATTGTTTCCCTTCTCCATTTTGATTTTTCTGAGTTTATCCTTCAGCACCAACTTCCTATGGTCACTACTACTTTGGAAAAGATCTGTCAAACCCTTACAAGTTGCAAATGGAGTGGCTTTCCCATGAAGGCTTGACACAATATGGTCTTTCACACCTTCCAACAAATTCCTTCTTGTCTTCTGTACTTTCTTTTGCTAGGCGTCAAGTACTGCAGCATCCGTCAAAGTGGGCTTAGGAACATCGTTGTCGATGAATTCCTTCAAGCCATTATCTTCAAGCACCACCTCCATCCTATCCTTCCATGCAATTTATTTTGAGCTTCCCTCGAGTGCATACTCCAATCGCAAACCATTGAAAGCCATTTTGATGTTTACTCAACTGTCGCACCAATAAATTCTTGCAGCAAATTCAAATTGTTCCACCAACAAAACTCAACACTGCTTCAATATTGCAATCTTCAGTGATTAACACTGCTTCGATACCATGTAGAAATTTAAACAATACAATGATGTATTACCGGACTCCCTTGATCTAACAATTTAAATCCACTGTTAAACACAAAATCCTTCTACTCAATTCTTTGTGGAAATTAAATCGCCAATTGCAAACACATGAAGAAAAATCAGTCGCACGTAACAAGATGTTTTTACCGAGAAAGATTAATGCTAAAAATCCCAACTATCATATATTATGTATATCATGGATCATGAAAAAATCTCATACAAAGCTCTAGCTCCAAGATCTCTCAGTACAATATACAATTGTCTCACACTGTCATACAAAAATTGGTTCACACATGCACCAATTTACTGCCTCCTGACAACCTGCCTCCACTGCACAATCCCTGTTGATGAAGATCCCTGAATGAATTTGTTCTTTCCTTTCCTTGACTGCGCAATCCTCATTGGCATCTCCAATATGTGTGTAGTTGCATTGAATGCACCACTATAGTCACAACTGATAGTCAAATAAACCCTTTCACCTATCTCTCCACTAGATCTGACATGCAAGTAGTTAACAGTTGTATTTCTTTAGTTGCATGTGAGACACTCCTTGTGAATTAATTAAATAATTAATTCACTGATCTCTCACTAGTGTATCTTTAGTTACAATTAGCACAACTGAGTTTAACTCACTTAACTGAGTTAAACTAAATAGCAACTCACATAACTACTCTTCACACTCAGTTACAACGAAGTCCATTGTGCATGTCCCACCAACCAACCTTGGAATGCATAATTCCTTCAATCAACTGGTTTTCCACATCAGTTAACTAAAATAAAGTTCTTCAAGAGAATAAGTTATTATTTATTGTCTAATTATTATTAAGGGCTAGTAATAATCGACATGCATTCTATTGTAGATTTGCGATCTATAAATAGACTTCTCCCATGATCTAAAAATAGAAAATCATCTAAATATAGAATTTTCTCAACCATATAGAATTATTCTTCCGCTAATATTAGAATATTCTCACCATTCTAAAAATAGACATACACCTAAAAATAGCACGCGGGCCCCACCTAGTGAAGTCGCTTAATTTTCACTAGGATCATCATCTTGTTGAATCTCAACAATCACTGAATGTAGTCCCAAAAGGACCATGAAATCCAAAGAGAGGCTTACTCTCTTGTAGAGCAATGTGCTGCAAGGGTATGGTAAATTAATGTACATACATTGTTAGTTGATCAATAAACATCAAAACACAATCTTTACCATATATTTTAGATGAGTTTGTGAAGAGGTCCATGGATGAACCTTCCCATCTCTTCATCAAAAGGGGAAGTGACTTAAAAAACCTTGCAAGGTGGTTTCTTTCATCCTCATACATCAAACAAGCTACATATCTCTTGATATGTTGGTGCACATCTTCTTCGAGATCCTCCCAATAGAATCCTTCCATGATGGTGTGATAAGACTCAATGGAATCTCCATGTCCTAAGAAGAGTGCCTCATATGCTGCATGTAGAATCTCCTTCTTAAGCTTGGAGTCTTTAGTCAAGTAGATTTGATCATGGAAATAAATGACTCCATCAACCACTCTATATCTCCCATGTATCACTTGTCCATCAAGAACCTTAAATGTGAAGAGGTTCTTGGAATATTCCACCAATAGTTGGGACTCCCAATATGGATCTAGGCTTCCCAACAATGACAACGCTATTAAATTTTGAAATGAAGCACCTGTCATATCATAGCCCTCCCGTTTGACATGCTCAGTGCCAAAGCCACATGTTGGAGTAATGTTACCCCACTTTTGTTGCCTCCCTTGCAATTGATCTTGCTCAAGATAAGATTGAAGTAAATGGAGGTCAACCTCCTCTTAGAAGGTATGGCCCACCCAAAAATCCCATAGTTTGACCAATGCATACAAGAGTGTCAAAAAAATCTTATCATATTCAGAAATATTCCTTATGTGTGGAAGTATCATTTTCTACTCCAAGGCTATGGAGTAGCCCTTTGACACCATGCTCAGGCCATCATAGATTTTTGAATCATCATCTTTCAGTGCAAACAATTGAGTGGGAGATGGAAATGTCCATATTAAAAAAATTCTCACCCCTCCTTTGAACCCATCAAAGGTTCTCCACGATGTGCTAGCTCCTCTCAAGGCTCCTTCCTTAGCCAAATATATCAATGTTGCACTATGTTGAGAGAACTATTTGATCATCTTCCAATCAGGGGGTCTCCCTGGTGGAATGCCTCATGTAATGAAACATCAAGGCCTAGAGCAGGTATATGTGAGTGGGCTGATTTTTCCCTACCCTCACTATGTGAATCATCCTCTTGCTTCTGTACATAAACCTCCTAAAAAGGATGGATGCGTATGTTCCCAAACACTTTATGCTGGCCCTCCTTCTCATCTTCTCCTACCTTCTACAATATCTCATAGGTTAAGGTGTTCTTCTCCAATGTAATCAACCCATGCACACCCAAAGTCATATTGGTGTCAAGAGTCTCATCACAAAGAAGTAATCTATCATGGTTTATGTCGAAAAAACTATGCTCAATGTTGGAACACATTTCCTCCATTGTTTTATCTCATTTCCTATCAACATAGACACATGCTGCTCCTGATATTCATATGTAAGATCCTTTGTAACTTCTTGCAAAGATACAATAGCTCCTCTAGTCGAAGAAATTGCTTCATCTCCATCTCCAAATGGTGGTAGATCTCCTTCTGCTTTTACAACGCTAGAGGCTCTTTCTAGCTCTTCCTCTTCCTTCTCCTCATCATTGGGGAATACCTCATCAAAAAGAGATCCTTTGGCTTGATCCCCTCTTTAAGGAGGAATCCTCATGTATTCTTCTTGAGAAGAAATATCTTGCTGAAGTGGGTCTTTTTCCCTTGGCAAAGTAGTTTTCAAATCTTCAACCCCCTAAACAATGTTATGGAATGGAGTTGGTTTCATGGATCCTTCATCTCATGCAAAGGTTCTGATTTCTTGGGCTTGATTAGCTCTCACAAGGAAGTTTCAGAATGTCTTTGATCAAAACTTTTCACTATCCTCCTAATGAACTTTGCATACGTAGATATATTTTCATTATTCAATGAAGAAGATTCATAAAACCACCAGGCATAAGCCTTACCTTCAAGATGCAACGTTGCTACTCTAATGGCTTCCTCTTCTGAAACTTGATGCAGCTAAAAATATGTGTCTAGCTTCTTTACCCAAGCCTTGGTTGTGCTCTTGGGTGACCCATCAAAAGTAGGTAGAAAGAATCTACCCAAAATGTGTTGTATGCACCCTCTTCTTCTATTATGGTTATTGGGTCTTCTATCTTCTTTTATTTGAAAAAACCCTTGGAAGTTGAGATTCTCTTTGAATCTTCTAGACTAAGATTCATATTCTTGGAGATAGTCACCAAGAGTCCCCTCCTTTGGTGTTTCTCCTTCCTCTTCTTCTCTTGCCACGAATGTAGGAATGATACCAAGTTATAGATCTGATGGTGTAGCTGAATTCTCACACCCATAATGTGAAAATCTAGAGCTTTCTATATGTACAAGCCCTCTTGGAGAATCTCTACATCTCTCCATTCTCCTCTCTTTGATGTCTCTGTTAATTCCCTTCATAGTTTGAAGAAGATGTTTTGAGAAATCCTTCCCTCCTGATAATGAATTTTTGCCTTCATCTCTTCTGCATATCTTCTCCTTCCTATGAGAAGCCTCCTTAGATGACATAATGGCTGAAGTACACAGGCTGAGCCAAGATTATGCTCTGATACCACTGTAATATTCCCGAATGGGAAAAGTAGGAATATAGTCCATAAAAATGGAAATATGAAAAAATATCAATAGATCAAAGCATGAGAAAACAAAATATCCATTCAATTATTATTATAACAGCAAAATAGGTACAAGATCTCAAGGAAAAGATCACTGAAGTTGGGAAAACAAGCCTCCCATGAACACATACACCTAGATCTAAAATGTTATTAATACATGTAATACAGTAATGTAGAAGATTGAATTTTCTATGAGAGAATAGCAGCTGAAATATAGAGAAATTTATTGCTACTAATATAATGCTCCAAAAATGCTAAGACTAGAGATCCACGCTCCAAAACAGATTTCCAGGACAACTCAGAAAAGGTTTCCAGAAATGCACACTATACAAAATATAGTAGATTTGGCCCTGGGGCTGAATAATCTCTACAACTGAATCACTGATAGGAGATCGCTGATCTGATATAAAATATGGCCGATCCTCCTCCAATAGATCTCCTAAATTAAGAGCTAAGCCCCACATAGGAAACCCAAACACTCCAAATAAGGCAATAAACCCACTGCTGCAGCTGCTCTCTAAAATAACGCAGTCCTTGAGGGAAACTACGTTGTAGCTGATGACTGCTACTTGGCCTAGTGCCAAAATATGAAATGAAGCCCTAAGAACTTCCTCACAAGCTTCCAGATGAAAGGATGATCCCTCCATTGGAAAACTAGCTCAAAAATTGGAGATCTCTCTCCTCCACTGCTACACCCCTACAACACAACCCAACTCTAAACAAAACTGCGCTGTATATGAGACTGAAGCTTGGCCAAATGCCTGATTGTGGAATGATAGTGAAATAATCTTCCTTTGAGGCTTCTCAAGGATAGAGTTTGGATTCCCACTCGGGAACACTTTGTGCTAAACAACACTGCAATCTTAGCTAAAGAGTTGAAGAAAGCTATATGCCTAAATAGACCATATATTCAGAAATATCAAATACATAAACATGAATAAATATGGCTGCCATCCTCTTCCTTATATAAGTGGTGAGCTTCCTCACCCTTGGCCCCACTCATTAAAGGCACTACTTCCATGCATGGAGTCTCCACCCAAAACTGCGTTGTCTCATAATGAATGCCACTCCTCCATGACAACGTTGTTGATTTGGTCAATTTTGACCCAGTATATGTGCTCCAGCCCTTGTTCACACCTTAGGGTGATTTATTAAGCTGAAAATATGATCCACTTTCACATGAGAGGTGGTTTATTCTTCATAAATAGATTTATGGGTCTCCCTCCCCACTTATTCACCTATCTAAGTGACAAAACAAAACTCTAATATTCCAATTAGCTGCAAGAAAATTTAGGAATATTACACAGTTACAACTAGTTCAATTGACTTTAACTCGCTTAATTGAGTTAACTGATTACTCATGCATTAGACTCATGCACTTAACTACAACTTGAACTCTAAATCACATAGAATCACTCTGCATGCCTCGCCAATTACCCTCAACTCGAAATTCATGATCTAAATGAGTTTATCACACTTAGTTAACTATTACAAGTGATTATGAGATAAGATTACATTTTATTGTCCAATTTAGTTAAGGGATAATTAAATTTGACACATTTCCAATTTATTAAAATAAATTTAATTTCACACTAATGTATCGCTAGGACCCATCACTACACGACTTGTGGTCCCACACTAGTGTATGTGTTTTCATGACGTTTATGGATGCCAATTTCAATGTTTCTTATTGAAAACTTCAACATGCAGAGGTTACGACTATAAGGGAGGCATGCAACAAACTTGGTTGGATTGAGCTGTCAAACTGTGAAATATTTTCATCTTGTGAACCATGCCCAATGTGCTTTGGAGATATTCACCTTTCAAGAATCAAGCGATTGTTTTATGGAGCCAAAGCAAAGGTATCCATTTAAATTTCCTATGATGATTTCATTTCTGATGCATTAAGGGGTACTGCCTATAACCATAAAGCTAATTTGGAGATACGGCTAGCACTGAGAAGCTTTACTTCGTTAAAATCCTAGGGGAAGATGTGATCATCGATTATACGAAGAAGAGCTATCATCAAATCTCCAAGAAATTCGATTTCGTATTCAACATGATAGGAGAAGGCTTCAAAGGAAATTTAAGAGGAATTTATTGATCGACTGGTGCACCTGCCTTTTCCTCGTGGAGATTTTATAAACTAGTTGTTCAACTAGATTTATCCCCGCTCAAAATAGCTTGGTTAAAAGGGTTTCCTTGAGGACAGATCTAAAATATAGGCATGAGATGACTTGAATAAATCCATTGAGATTGATGTTACATGCTGGCCGGAATCATGGTGATAGTTATTTTAATTTTCAGCATTGTGACAATGTTATATTGTATTATGGTTGTAGCAATAATATATTATATTAATTCATTTGGACATCATATTATATTACCACATTGTACTCTCATTTCAGTAAATATCCTCCATGCGTAGATAATATGAGATCAATATATGATTCCATAAGAGCTTGGGTCGTATATTGTAGGGCCATACTTATATTGTTGATAGGGTTATGAAATATTTTAGTCAAAGAGTTCATATTGCAGGTTAATGATGCCAGAGTCAGAGTTTGTATGTTGTTAGTTATTGCCAAGGACAGAGGAGAGCACATATAAATTTTATGCATCTTGTATGATTATTGATTTTTTATCAGAGGACATATGCTAGGGTTATGCCATGGTGAGTCTGTTCCACTACTCCTAAGTTTTTGAAAGTGTCATTAAGTGCCTAGGGTTTGGCTACTTGATGTAGTGATGTTGTTGGGGTTTTTGCACCTTCATAATATACATTTTGCGTAGAATTATTGATTCATAGTTAGGTGTTGTTGCCATTTGTCTTGTTGTAGCATTTCAAATATAGTGACATTGTGCTAGCATTTGAGTATATCTAAAGGTTTCAAATTCCAAAAAAGGATGTTTGACAATCCTGACAAACCTATTAATTATTTCTAGAAGCACATCAATGATCTTGCTCAGAATTCTCTTCCTCCAATAAGATTTTTTTCCATACTATAAGTCCTTGCATTATTTTAAAGTGTCCTTACAACAGTGCTTTGTAGCGTTTTTGCAATGTTAATAGAGTCTGAATTGTATTTGGAGCAGAATTTATATATTGCATGAAGCATCTTCATTATTCTTTTTTTGTTTTGATGGCATGCTTTTATTATCATCCCCAACATTATGCAAGTGAGAGGAATTTTTTTCTGGATGGTGTCAGTTTATTGTGTATGTACATGCAACTTCAATGATTTACAAAGTGTTCGCCCAAAAATAATTATATACCATTTGGAGCAACAATCATTTTGAAGCAGCCCCAGCAAGGCATATGAAGTGGCATTCATTCAATGACAAAATGAACAATGTTTATGCAAAAATTAGAGAGCAGTAATGTAATCCCCTCGCCATTGATGTCAAGGGGGAGGTAATCAGAGAAAGGAAGAAACTTCTCAGAATGAAAGGGGGAGGACAAATCCGTTGCCATCAATGCAAAAGGGGGAGACTGTTGGAAATATTGTCATTGATGGAAAAGGAGGAGATTAGGATCACCAAAGGTATAAAGGAGCAGCAAGGCAAAGAAGACAAAAGGGTAGTGAAACTGCTACATTGAAGAAATTGTAATAATGTGAAATTGTTGATTGAGATAAATTGTTGTGACGCAAAGGCAAGTCTCTAAGGCAAAGGAAAGACTCCAAGGCAAATACAAAGATGCATTTAGTTGAATTTTTGTAATACATTAATGATATACATTGTTATATGATGTTGGAATTAATTTGATCCATTCAATCATTACTTATGGCTGAAATTTATACTGGATTATTTATGTATTTTGTGCACTAATATTCAAGATATGAAGTGTGTGGAAACGAATGAGTGGAAGGCAAAGAGTCAAGCCTATTCTCTTCATATTCCTATGTGGAATACAAACAACCATCAAACTAACTCTATAAAATATGTCATTTTGGAGTGCATAAAGATATTAGAGAGCTTGAGAATGTGAGAGATCCGATTGATATATTATGCACATATGGAGCTGATGTGAAGCATATTTGAAGGGAGAAGAGGCAGAAGTAAATATGGTGATATGCAGAGTTAATATCTAGGTAAATCAACATATTGTTTTCATGTTGTGTGAGGGGATTATGGTCTCCTTTCAAATTGTATATTGACAAAATGTCTAGTTGGAGCTGGTTGAAGTAGGAGCCTCCTGTGGGTGGTAGCCTGCATAAAACACATTGGAGTTGGAGCTTCCTTACATGTTGTAGCTTGCAGAAATTTGATGTAGCAGCCGCCTGTAGGTTGGAGGCTACAGAAAATCAGATGCAATAAGGAGTAGGAGCTTGCCTTTTCATCACAATAATAATAAGATCGCGGTTTTCTCCATTATGGGTTTCCACTTATATCTGGTGTCCATGTGCATTATTATTATGCGTTGATGTGATGTGTTAGTCTACTTATTACTTGGTGTTCACATATTCAGTTTGTTGATCATTATTTGTTAAGTTGCTCATGTAATGGTTTTGTTAATGAGTTTAATAAGAGAATTTTAATGTCCCTGAATGGACTAAAATGATTCACCCTGCCTCTCAGTTTAGTCAAGGGTTCATCATTGAGTACTAAACCTTGCAAATTAGAGGATTAAGACATGTGAATATCAAACCAGGTTAATTGGAGGATAAACATTTATAGTATGAAATTAAATATGAATATATAGGTTGTTGATAAACATATATTTTTTATTAAAAAATTATAAAATATAATTAATTTTAATAAAATATTTGTATGCTCCATTATTAAATTTTCAATAAAATCATCAAAATTTGAGTGTTTTGATATACACTAAAATTTATATAAGAAAAAAAGACACTTTATTTAAATATAACAAAAATAAAATAATAAAATGGAGATAAATACTAAATCACAAAATGAAAACTCGTCTCAATAGTAGCATTTTCTTCTTTATCCAATTTTCTAAATTCATAATAGTTCATTATTTGTAATTCACATCTTTTTACATTTTTACATATACCAAACTTCTTTCTTTTTGAATAATTTTCAATTTATAATTATAAAATTAAATACTAAAATTTATTTTTTCAAATCATATGATTTTAAACATTAAGAAATATTATATTTTCAAATTTTGTGTTTTATATTAAAAATTTCTCTATGTTAGAGCACCCATGCAAGTCCCAGTAAGCTCATAAATTGCAGGTAAGAAAAGCTTCCAAAAAGCCTATTCTTTAAATGTGTCTAGGACAATGACAACTTCTTTAGGCTACAAGAATACTTATGAAACATTATTATCATATTTATTCAAAAAATTTAAGAATTTTATCGTCCGATTTGCAAGTTGCTGGGTCCTAGATTTTGCATTGATTTTTAGTATGTAGAAAGTGAATGTTTCCTTTTGATAATTTTAAATTAAGCGAATGCTTTATTTTGATAATTGTATTTGTGGCTATATGAATTTTTTTAAACCAAGATTATCATTATATTTGTGGTTCTATTAATCACTGTTACAATGGAAGCAATTCACTTTCATAGGGAGTTTTCGCCACTGTTACATTGGTAACAATTCACTTTTACGTAGAGTTGTTGCTATTGTTACATTGGAGGCAATAATTCACTACTACAGTGGCAAAAATAATTCATTGTTACAGTGGTGGAAATTCAGTGTTACAGTGGCAGCAATTCACTGTTACAGTGGTGACAAGTCACTGTTACCGCTACTACAACATCGAGTTTCCGCTACTGCATTTTAACAATCTAACAATATTTAATTAAATTATTTTTTTCATTTAATTATTTTCTTCTTGTGCAAATGGTTCAGAAATGGGTTTTGATAATCCAAATATGGTGTCACCCAAACCTAGTGCATGCACGAAAAAGGTTTGTGATTCATAATGAAACACTTAGCTAAGTGTACCAAAATAGTAGACAAATTCCTGGCATAAGCACAAACAATGAAGCATATTATCATGCTTTGGTTGATGGGCTCACAACATCACGGAATTATGGTGCAAGTGACATTTTCACTTACACAAATTTTGAATTAATCACAAATCAAATGAATGGTACCTACCAGGTTCAAAGAAATAAGTTGAGGCCCCTTCACCAACAAGAAAAAACCATTGTTTCACAGTTTCAAAGCTTCAACATTATTTACAAATCAGATGTCCAAAGGGTTGTTGACTCCATACTCATTGAAGCAACATCCAATGGACATGAATGTGCCAGATATGTGGAGCCAACATGTGCTCTACCAATTATCATTGATAGACGTCGATCTACATGGCCTGTTAATTAATGGATTATTCTTGTCATTGGTATTGGGGTTATTATGGTGGGAGTCCTATTATGGTGTTCCTATTTCTTGAGATATATTGGAGCAACATTATGTCCATCATTTTTGATGTATTTATATGTGTGTTTTTTATAGATGGGATCAATATATTTTTTGGTGATTTTTTTATATCTCAACACAGCATGTATTTTTTAGTAATACTATTAATGGAATTACATCATTATTACAATTCAGTTGTCTAAATTTTTTATAGTTTAGTTCTGTCATTAGATTATGTGATGGATGCTTAATATATATAAAAAATACATACTTACTATTTCCTTTTACAAATGATATTTTATCAATTAAGATCACTTTAAATAGGACCCAAAAATGAACAGAAAAATAAATATGTTTATCAGCAAATAGAGGACTCCAAAAGATGTTACAAAATGAGACCTTAGAATTCCTTTGATACGCATTCACAATTCAAACTTCTAGGAACATTCATTCATTCATTATCTATGAGCAGCATATACATAATTTATACAAGCCTCTAATAAAATTCTAATGAGCTCTAATTCTTAAAGAAGCCCCTTCAATGAAAAATTATGTGAGATACCCTTGGTTACAAGCCAACCAAGATACCTTATATATCAATTATTATTTTCCCTTTATACATGGTTAAATGAAAAATGAAATTGTGATATATTTCACTTTTGCAATCCATAGATCCAACCTCATTTAAGGGGCATAATTGTATAAGTATCCAAATAAACAATCCAATTGTTGTGAATTTATCCATTATCAACATCTAGAGCCATAAGGCCAGGTGATTTGAACTGAAGCACATTGTGACAAACATGACAACAACAACATCTTAGCCTGAAAATAATGAAAATAATATGAACCAATTGCAAATCAATGAAGTTAACTTGATAACCATGCAAAATTATAATATGCATTGAAGGATAACTAATAAACTGTAAGCAACACTTTATCAATGCATAGAAGTGAAGAAAAAAAAATGACAAAAAGTATCAGTGCATAGTAATTTGTAGAAGTATCAGTGTCACAGAAGGAAAGAGTGTATGGAAAGGAGCAATGCTAAAGGTGGTAAAATAAAAGTGATTGAGTTTGATTGGATCTTTTCAACCTGTTTTGATTGGGTCAAGAGTAGAATTTGTAGTTTACCTACTGATGGTAATTTCCCATGGTAAATATTTTCCATAGTAATGAGTTTGGCTTGGGACCACTCCATAATCTATAAATGGATAAAATCCAAGAGAATCCCGGTTTGCTAATTTTTGGGTTTATTACTCTAGGGTTAATTTTTTGAGTGTGATTGTTGAAATTTTTTTTTTATTAGGTTGGTGAGCCAAACTAGGTAAAGTAATAATGATGTAATTTTATGCTCGACACCCTTTGATATTAATAGAAGATGGCTAATGGTTGGTTTGTCCCCATTTATATGGTTTATGTGATGGATGCGTAATGTATTATATTATGATTATTTGTAGTGTGCATTACTAATGTCTTGAGTTGTTTGCAATGCGTCGAATACATTAATTTCAAATCCCACACTATGTCTAAAAGTGCTACACCCCTTTATAAATTTGGTTAATTTTTTGATATTTTTAATGGTTGTTGTGGATGAAATTTTTATTCCCTTCACCATTGCATCATCTTATTTCTTGTAGTCCACATAGGTTCCTCGAGTGAGATTTCACTTGCTCTATGGGTGATGCTAAAAGGGATAGTGTCTAATGGGGCTTTGTTAGCCAGCCTTTCTGCATTAGAATAGGTTAGAATATCCTCAATGCTAATAAATTATTTCCGAAGGATGAGTGGTACATGGAAGGGTTGGTATAGACCCTAATTCTTATTTAAGGCAAGTTATTAAGGAGTCGGTATAATAAAAATTTAAATTATTATGCAGAAACTCCTGAGGAATATCTGACTATGTACAATGGTAACAAAAATCTCCTCTGACCATGACAACAACGAATTGTCAGTGTGGGAGGCAGTCATTGCAGCAACACCTGTGTGCATATTGGCACTGCCATAGATGACATGTCATGCTATTACTGGACTCATTACCCCAACTCTTTCATTGTGCCATTGTCTCACATTCAAATTGTTGCAAAGAACTAACACAACTATAGCACTCTGAAAGTTTACTAAATATGGGAGGTTCATGAGTACGCAAAGAAAGTGTCGAAAAATTTCTAGATGAATTTCCATGCATTAAACAATTTTTTGAACATGCCAGATGGATAGATTATATTCGTAGATTTCAGGGGTATGACGATGGTATATCCCTAGAAATTTCCATGCATGATAGGGAGGGTAGATCAGAGGTAACATGGATAATGGTGCATGTTACAAAAGAAGTGATTGTGAAAGTGAAAGGGTCACCCCAGACGGGAGAAAAATGGTTTGCGCCTCGAAAACCCCAACCTAGTGTTGTGCAAAAATTCCTTGAGGCAGGTGAAAAACTACTCAGGAGAGGCATTGGATATGACATGAAGTCATTACCACAACCCTCGTCACATGCTGCATTCCTTGTCCAGATTTTGTCACGTGTGAAGGAAGGTATGTCGTTATTTATTATGAGCACCTCTGCTTGTTAGACCACTTGTGTCATGGAAGGTTTCTTAACATGCCTTTCTTTCTTACAAAAACCCTAGACCAAATGGCTTGAGGTGTGCAGAAATCAAAGCAGGCACTTGAAATCATGTCCCACCATTGCCTTTTTAAAAATTTAGTGGTTGTTGCACCGCAAAGGAAAGGAATAACTTGCGATGAACTAGTTGGAATGCCATTGCATGTTGAAGCTGCCACCCAGCCAGAGGATGCCCTAATAGCTACAACTCTGCCCCATGAACCCCCAGCTGCAATTCTGCCCCATGAACCCCTAGCTACAACTGCGCCCCATGGCCTCGCACCTGCAACTCTACCCCATGACCTCCCACCTGCAAAAATTCGCACATAAATTTTCCATATGGCAACTGAGCCACCCAATGTTCAAACTACGAGGGTTTCTAGGGTTTTTGCTGCTAAATTTGCATAGAAAGGAGATGGCCAAGATGATGATGATGAAGTAGAAATATTAGGGACTAAACTTACGACCAGAATATTGAGAGGATACAAGAAACAACCCGCAGTAGTTCCAAAATACAAGCAGAATAGGAGAAAGAGGTCATCTTGCTCTAGTTCCTAAAACCCTCCCCATTGTTACAGAAGAACTTCGAGAAGAGACAACAACAAAACAAGAGCAAGAGAAAGAGAAAGAGTATCCACATGATGTATTGATTAAAGGATTCATGGACCAAGGATGCATGCAACAAGGATTCATGGAACAAGGATTAGGCCACCTTACTCACATAGAAGAACAAGTTGATAAGCTTCCCTCTCCTGATTCTGACTATGATTACATAGAGGGACTAGCCGAATGGTACGACTTAGAAGGCATTGCCTCAATTCAAATTTTGTATGGGGATGATGAGTAGTATCAGCAAATTACACCACCAGAATTGTATGGGGAAAATGATTAGGGCCAACCAAATGCACAACCAGAATTGTATGGTGATGATCAAGAGGACCAACCAATTGCACCACCAGAATTGACAAAGAAGAACATTGTAAAATTAAGCACCCCTAAAAATCTTCCTCTGTAGATTTCATTTTTAAGGAAGAATAGGATTTTCCAGATGAAAAATATATAACTACAAATCAAGTTAAAACCCTAACATATGAGCTCAAACTTTTTGATAGATTAGATTGCTTGTCCCAAGTTACAGAGTCCATACCCATTGATGTCATAGGTATTCCTCTCCAGGGGTCCGACAAAATATACCCCTTGGAAAAAAACAGACTGATGATATTGTTGTGAAAATAGTGGACCATACCAAAATCACAGTTGTCCATACAAAGGAACATGAATCACATATGAAACTAACAAAATAAATGGTTGTACAAACAAAGGAACAACAGCAAGATATGAAACTAACAGAGGATGAGGAACCAAATATCAAACTGACCAAAGACATTGTTGTGCAAACAAGTGATGAGGAACGAAAGGATAATTACATCTGTGTAAATTCCCATATCAAGGACACCTAATACCTTATAATTGGAACAAAATATCACTTCATGACCTTTGCAAGGGATGCAAAAAATATAAATTTAACATTTTTTTACAAAAACATAAAAAAACAGTTGATGAGCTGGAAAGGATGGTGAGAAAGTTGGGGAATGATAAGCAAGAACTCAGACATATAATGGATGGTATGCTTAGTTTCAGGGCTCATCCAACCAATTACAACATGTAATTGACAAACAAATTGGTGATATTTAAAAAGAATGCAATCAGCAAAAATATGCCTCTCCAAGTTGAAAACAATGATGGTTTAAAGGAGGCATATATGACCTATAGTAATCCAGATAGAGAATTTCTCTGTGAATTGTACCAACATAATTTTTTGTTACCTCTTAATAAAAAATGGAATCTCAACCATGTTACAGAGGATTTTCAATTGAGAGCCTTTGTATTGTATTTGAGAAATCAGGCCAGTTGGTTGGATGATATTAAAATTTATTTGCATAATTCCGAGAGACTTCTGTTTGTTAGAGGAGAACATCCAAAACCTATGGAGGTGATAGAAGAACATAAAAATTTCATCAATTTTCTAGAATTAGTAGAGGATATCACCAAGAACATACAGATTACCATTGCATATTGTGCAGGCCAGATTCAATCATTGAAAACTGCCACACAAGCAGGATGTAAAGCAAGGTGGGATGCCTCGTGAAAACAATCCTGAAATAAATATTCCTCTAACTACCTAAACTCAAAATACAACCTTAATAAGGGTTGATCAGTATATTATTGCCATGGGATAGTGTGGGAATAACTGGATAGGCCTTAGATTTCACTATCCAAAGATCTGGCTTCCAACAAGGATATATAAAAATAAATATACACTGAAAAAAAAGATTCTGAATGCTAGAACGTAATTATGGAGATAGGAGGGTATCTTCACCTTGGTGAAGTAGGACAGAGTGATTATTGTATCAAAAATATTCATGAAATTCCCCCTTCATCCACATATACAGATTGACACATTGGCTTACCATTGTTGACACAATGGTTCATGGTTTCTGACACACTAGCTCATGGTTGCAGACACACTGAATCACCATTGCAGCAACTCATAGACAGAAAAAAAATTATCTTTGATGTTTTAATATATATTATTCTCCAATAATATATCACCAGTCGCATTGAGAAGTTGTAAAAAAACTAGTAAAATTGTCTTTGACATGTTTAGTTACAATTTCATTGCAGTTCCTCTAATAAATTTTTTACATTTCCATTGTTTTTATTCGAATTTATATATCAGATTCTTGTTTAGATACCAATATATGCAAGTATGCAAAACCACTTGAAATTTATCTTCCATGACTTACAAAACAATCAATGTATTGAAAGACTGAGTGTAAATGCATGGAGTTATTTAATCACCTTAACTGACAATTTCGTCAAATTAGACAAATCACCAAACATATCCTCACCACCTATCAAACATACATGGAAATATTCAAAAAAACATTAATATATCAAATACATATAATACATGAATAAATGTTAAAATAAAATTGAAAACAAAATCGTGCACAAGAAATCTGGAAAAGCATTCATTATTGGAGCGAGGGAGATCTCGCTTGTTGAGTTGTTCAAACTCAAATGGTTCATCTTTATCTGTCGGGATATTCAAGTCAATTTCCAGTCTTTAATTTTTTTTCCTTATTGTTCTTCTCTTTTCGGGGCTTAGGAAACTCTTATTCCTCTTCAAATATAACTCAAAAGTACCCAATCAACATGTGAATTCATAATCCATAATATGAAGATTGTTGGCATCATCCAACAATTTTTTAAACAAAGCAATCAATTGTTCAATCTTGGTCAAAGTAGGAGGAGGATTGTTTCGAACTAGGTCTAAGTATCCAAATAACTCTTCCTTGGCCATCTCAATTTTTTCAAAATTTATATCAACATTGTGACTATTCATGGCATATGTATTTGCATCTTCAGGAAGATCCGATATTGCCTCTATATTTATCTCAGGAGGGTCATTTTATGAATCAGTTGTGCTTTGATGATTTTGTAATTAGTTTGAAGCCATTGAATGGGAAAACAACCAACCTGCCTTTATGGCATGCTTGCATATGTTGCCATGAATAGACCATGGCCAATCACAAATTATGAAATTTATGCGATGACAAGTGACAAGATATTTCTTATTAAGTTTAGATTGACTCCTCACCCAAAAAGCATGAGACATTTTCTCATGAGGGTTGCAATCACTATTTGGAATTATTTTTTTTTTTTCAATTGATGAATCCAACTGTTTCTCTTTCTTGTAATTATTAAAAAATCCTTCCTTGTTTTATAATTTCCTTAAACCGATAACAAGGTTCAACATTTTTTAAAATAACATATATCAACCAATCCATCCTACGAGAAAATTTATTTCTTCTATCAGATAGAAAGTTTTTCTTTAGGTAATAGTGATATGACTCCACATCATTGCTTGTCTCCTCATTTTCATGGATAAAATCCTGACAACCTTTGAACCACATCCCTAATTACATAAAATTTGGGTTAATGAAGATATTTCATCCATATGAAAACCAAAAATAGAATTGTAACTTAGAGTTTTTCAACTTACAAATCTTGTCACCAGCAACCCAACTCCTCTGGAAATAGTCTAGGAAATTCTCCTCATTGGCAAATTTTTTGAAGAAATCATTAATTTCATTTCTCACTTCAACACTATAACAATAATTCATAATTAAAGCCAAATCACTAAACATTTCTTTTGCTATTTCTGGAATACTGGGAAATTTATTCACATTTTTTAGCCATGCTTGAGGTACATGCCAAACACACAAGATAACATTGCACCTTATGATTCTCCTACCACATTCAATTCATTTCAAGCATGTTATTTTTGTAATAAATACAAGTTGTACTATAAAATAAGAATATTGAAGTTACCTTAAAGCATTGATTTCATCGAATGCATCATAAACCAGGAAATCATTAACTTTCCAACTATGATCAACTTGGTGACACCTATGCATGATTTTATCCAGCTATAGTGAAATGTCCTGTGATGTATTACGTGATGCTACCACCCATGCAACTGGCACCCCACTTTGTTGCTCATCAAACACCACTAGTGTGTACAACTGATACTATCACATTCAAAATACATATGAAGTCAACTTCAGCTCATAAATAATTATTAATAAAATTATTGTACTAGATCAATCATTCTTAACACACTCACCCCATACTTATTCGTGCTGAATTTAAAATCCATGGCTATTAGGCTATTATTCGATAGCTTCACCATGGTCTCCAACATCCACTTCATATGAATTATGGCTATAAAAGGGACATCTCCACCATTGGGTTGTTGATAAAATAAAAAATCATTTGTGTGTTTCCTATACCAAAGGTTCACACTCATTTCTTCCTTCTTATGCAACTGATAATTTCCTTTCATAAGACAATTATATATGTTAACGACATCTTTCCTACATAAAAAGAAATCCCTAACTTGTGCTGGATCATCCACATCAATATATTTTTTAACATGCATTTTGCAAACATAGTCAACTCGCACTTCTAAGAAGAAACAACTCTCTACATAGGAAACCATGTCCCTTGATAGCTTTGGTTGATGCAGCACCCTAGCATGACCCGAGGTGTCCTGTTGGCCATGGAAATTCCATCCTTGGCTATCTACATTTGCATACATGTTATATGTTATTATGGTAATATCAGGAATTTGAACCATAATTTTTACAATGAAATGGCAATGGCATCCCCTATTTTTCACAAATGAGTATCTTCGCTTCATTTAATATTGTCCCCTTCTATCATCGGGGCCATATGAACAAGCATAACATATGAATCCATGAAAACTGATGGAGCATTATTAATAACAACATCTGCACAATTCATCTCTAAAAAAACTTACACTTCATATACCAAGGAAGCAGTAGGCCTTGAGCCTAGAAATTTTTTTTGTACCTGAGTGAAAGAACATGGAGCATATGAGTTCATTTCCTCTCCTCTAATAGAGTCTCCAATTATAGTTGAAGGAATTTTTGCAATGCGATCAAAGGATTCCATGTGTTTTCCTTATAGAAGAGACCAATGTAAATAATTTCCAGAGAAAATGAGCTTTTCTTTAGGGTTTTTCACCTTAAAGGAAATTATTGACTCCCATTTGGCTTCCTTTACCATTTTTCTTACCTAATCAGTTGCTGTAATAGTTAAATAGCGAGTTTCCACAACGGTTGAGCAACGAATTTCCGCAATGGTTGTCCAACAAGTTGACCTGTGCTCACTTATTTTTTGTTCTCTCCTAATTATGGTGCAACCCATAACAACATTTCCTATATAAAATGGTATGAATAAATTGGGTTAATAGTCTGAACAAAGTGGGTTCTAGACCTGGTCCAAAAAATAATACTGTCAGAGAATCCAATGTTAATTGAGAATATATTTTCTCTAATAAAAACAATGTTACCATTCCTAACTAAGAAAAACAGACATTCTACCATTCTCAATTTAAAAAAGTTTGAAATAAAAATCCAAATATGAAACCCATTCATTCTTACTATTGTTGTCATCTGCATAAATAGTCCCCAAATCCGCTGAGGGAATAGACAATCCCCAATCCCTCAAGGGCATAAACAATCCCCAAATCTATCGAGTTACCAAAAACAATCCCCAAATCTATCGAGTTACCAAATAGGTCTATTGTTGGTACCATTTTTTTGGGTTGGCAAGGTAGGGTGTGTAGGTTCATGGCACCTAGGTGAGCACATTCAACTTGAAGGGTTTGCAGGTAATGATACACTCAATTTTCACCTGGCAGGGGATTCCGCAAATTCAAAGCGACACAGGAAGATGCATTCATTATTGGTGTTGTGTGTAGATAATTGATCTACTTCGAAATAGGAAACGATAAATGGCTTCATTGAGCACGTTAAATGGTAATGACAACGTTATGGTAAACGAAAACGTTCTAGTAAACGACAATGAAGGTTTGGGGTGGGGAGGCCGTGAGACCTGGCTTCGCTGAAAGGGCCTCGCCGGTGGCCGAGGGGCACAAACATTAATAACCATTCCATTGAATGTTTAGCTTACTCCTTTATAAATTCAAATCTCTGTCAAAGCTTTACTGATATGGTGTGTCAACTTCCACATCATATTCACACAGAAATAATGGTTGTGAAAATGCATTAAAACTTGGCCCATGGAAACCATTTTCAAAATCGAGTTCCATCAGTCCTCACAAATGTCTTCTACTTTACTACCACACTATATTTTTTTCAACATTACATGCATGCACGAGTACTAGTTCATATTTTTTCGTTCTGCATAGATGAAACCTAAAGTTCCAGTTGTATGAGGCCTACTAGCTCTACATGTTTTCACTTAATTTGGATGGTGTCAAGTTGTACACCATATTCACCTCCCCCCACACACATAGATTTGTCATTGTCCACCTGTCCGACCCCTTCACGGTGTATAATTGTTTTGTCAAGTTGTACATGATATTCACTTTCCCATGATGCAGGCTTGGAATTTCAAATCCCATATGTCTATCAAATGAAAATTTGATGACGTTTTTTCATTTTTCATGTTCAATGAGATTAAACAGCCGTGTTTTTGCGTCTTTACTTTTGTTGTTCAAATATTTGAACGGCTGTTGTTCAATCCAATTGAAAATCTGTCGTTCAATCAGATTAAACAACCGTGTTTTTGCGTCTTTACTTTTTCTATTCAAATATTTCAACCGCTGTTGTTCAATCCAATTGAACAACTTTTGTTCAATCGGATTAAACAGCTGTGTTTTTGTGTCTTTACTTTTGTTGTTCGAATATCTAAATGGCTATTGTTCAATCCAATTGAACAACTATTGTTCAATTGGATTTAACAACCGTGTTTTTGTGTTTTTACTTTGTTGTTCAAATGTTTGAATGGCTGCTGTTCAATCCAATTGAATAGTTTGTGTTCAATTGGATTGAAAAACCACGCCCTTTTGCGTGTTTATTTACTGATGTTCAAACAGATTGAACAACTTATTTCTTTTTTCTTTTTTCCCCTCTTCAAGCATGATACTTTTTTTTTAATGATCTCTCCTCACAAAAACCACACATCATCCCACACCCTAGCTATAAAACACATTTAAGAGTGGGAATTGGCATCTGAAGAGGAGAAAAGCAGTAATATTACTAATATTGTGATCCTTTGAAACTTTAATGGAAATCTCTACTCAAGAAGCTGACATGGTACATCTATGCAATGAAGGGCTAAGACATCTCTCGCTCAAACATGTTATCACACATTACATAGTCTTATAATGGTATATCTTTCTACACTCTCGATTAGTCATTCCTTTTGACATAAATATTTAGGAATAAGAAGTATTAATTGTATTTACATTCTTTTTACTTCTCACACCATCCCTAACTCTTAAGGAGTTAATGAGCCTCCCTTCATGTATAAAGAAAAAAAATTATGTTTGCATGCAATTTTTTTTAGATAATAGGGGGTCTCATCATGAGCCAACCTACCATGATCATAAGGGCTTAGCAGGTGACATGCCCATAATGGCAACATACCAGGGTAACGACCTTCTCATCAACTCCAACTGCTTGAAGGACAAGAGGTATCATCATGAATCGGCCTGATCACTCTGTTACAATCCCAGTGAATGGCATTGTGACTACTGGCCACACCACTAGCACAATGGTCCCTTCATAAAAAAAAGAAAAATGCCTACTTTTCAAAAATAATTATTATGTCTATATGAAATTTTTTAAGAGAGAATAGGGGGTCTCATCACGAGCCAGCCTACCATGATCATAGGGGTTTAGCAGGTGACATGCCCACAATGGCCAACACACCAGGGTAATGACCTTCTCAACAGATCCAACTGCTTGAAGGATAGGAGGTCTCATCACGAGATGGCCTGATCACTTTGTTACAACTCTAGTGAGTGGCACATTGACTATCTGGCCACCACACTAGCACGGTGATGTCTCCATAAAATTGGAAAAAATATCTACTTTTACATAGAGGATTCAGGCTCATTTTTTAGGTTAAAATAGCAACCCTGTCGAGGCTGTGAATGCCTGCTGGCAGCAGTGGCTCTGCTTGTGGTGTGAGAGCATTTTCTAACGATAGCCAATTACTCTTATATATACCTTATCTCCTATTTCCATCCATTTCTGAGATAAACCCACTATTAGAATTAGTGATAATATTATTTTACCACATAAGTAACTATAAATGAACTATGAATGAACATCTGAGCTGGGATCAGGCGCATGGCTGAAACCCTTAGGGTTTGGAGGTGAGTCTAGCCTCAGGCCTTTGTGGTGGGTGGATGCTTGATGTGAAAGGTGTACCTCAAATGTCAAAGTCTTGCACAGATCTAGATCGCCATATTTTGGCCACGGGGAGGACGTTACGAGGTCGGAAGGCCGTTTATTTTTAACCGAAGACAGGATTAGGGTAATTTTTTTTCACTTTTCTTCCTCCTCGTGACGGAGTTTGTTTTTTACTAAAAAGCCACGGGTTTTTAGCTGTAACGGTGTTGATATTAGAGAATTTTTAAGCCGCAGTGATGGGTTTTAAGCGTGATTATGTGGACATTGATCCGGCGTGGGAATATTTTCTTACAGTTTGGGGACATGAAGTCTCGACCCAGAACTTAGATTTTTTTTTCCCAAAATCGGCTGCGAAAGTTTCTTTTCTTAGCAAGGAAGAAGGAACTGGCCTTTTCTCCAATAGAGTTCCCCTGCTTGAAGAGTTGCGCAATAACTCACTGGGAGGGACTGGGAAGGTTGATAGTGTTGTGGGTTTGGGCCGTGGTAGAATCCTTAGTGGCGGAGAGGGAGGTGGTTCCCAGACTCATGATTTTAGAGCCAAAAATTCTTCTTTGGGGCCAGGTATTTCAATTATTCCTGCTCTTACTAGTGGCTTAGAAGATGTAGTGGCTAGTTCTGGGTTATATGGTCAGAAAGGGCTTAAAGTTACTGGCGAGGTAAGTCATAGAAGGCTCGACCCCTATGCGGCTGTTGTTAGGGGTGAGGGTTTTGATCAGAGGAACCTAGTTGTGAGTCAGGGCTTGATTTCAAAACTTGCTCTCCCTGCTAGTAGCGGTGGGCTTGACTCTGACTCAGGAGGGCGCTCTGGGTTGTTAGACCCGGGCCTTTTCATTAGGGTCTGGGCATAAGAGCCCTCTATGTAACGCTTTACCAGTAGAAGGAGAGAGTCGGTCGGTGAAGGTTGAACCAAGTGTTGGATCGGATCAGATTCCCAGCCAGGTTGAAAGGGAAGCTTTGGTCAGGTATTTGGTTAATAGGGCCACTAGAGTCTCTGAAGTAAGGCGACAGGAGTCGCCGGAAGCAGAAAAATCAGACACCCCGTCAGCTCAGGAGTTGGGGGGGGAGAAGGACAGAAGGAGACAGTGGGGGGGGAAATAAAGAAGCAGAAGCCCATTAAGAAAAAAGAGGTTCGCCCTACCTGTGTTCTCGATGTGGAAATTGGTGTAGATGAATTCATGGCAGCATCAGAGACTATTTTGGTAGGCAGAGTTTGCAGAAGAAAATATTCAGCTAACTATGTCTTGGATTGGGTTCAGTTAGAATGGGGAAATGCTCCTGGGAAATCGGTGAAGATTAAAGTCTTGGACAATGGTTGGTTTAGTTTGAGGTTTGATCACAAGGATCATATGGATTGGGTGCTTGAAAGGAACTGGTGCTTTGGCAAGCATCCTATCCTCTTTCGCAAATGGACCCCCCTGTTTGATGCCCAAACTGAAAAGATGGTGGAATCTCGTGTCTGGGTAAAATTGCCAAGGCTCCCCATGCAATTCTGGACCGACTCTGTATTCACTTCTATTGGGAATACCCTGGGTAAATATCTGGAAGCTGACAGGTATTTTCTCCAAAAAAATGACCTTAGTGTGGCAAGGATACTCGTAAGTCTTAATCCCAGAGAGGGGTTGGCAGATGCGATGACCTTAAAATACAGGGATCTTGAATTTTTACAAACGCTGGATTATGAAAATTTGTTGTTTCGATGTCATAGATGCCACAAATATGGCCACTTGGCTAAATCATTCACATTGGGTCATCGTCGCAGAAGAAGTCAGTACAAGGTTGCAAGAAATCCAGTAGTCTCTCCCTTTTCAGAATCAATAAAGGTGGCTGAGCACAACCCATTGGAGGATGATTCTGGGGCTGGCCAGGAGTATGTGGTTCTACTCGACCAAACTCAGAAGGTTGTTTCGGCTCCTATCTCTGAGAAGATGCCTGCTATGTCATCCTCTCTGGCTCCCTCAACTGTAGAGACAGCAGGGGCTCCACAGGTGGGTATGCTTTTCTCTTTTCCCTCGTCCCTTAGTATTTTAGCTTCTGTATATGATTTGGTCTTTTCTAAGCCTGGTCCCTCCAGACAGATACAAATGGAGCTTTTAAATTTAAACATTAATCAATCTCCTGTTGACAGTTTGGTTGTATCTGTTCCCTCCTCATTTGTAACCTCTCCCCTTGACCCTGTTGATCTTTTGGTCCCTAGCCCTCCTAAGGTGCCCCCTCCCTTCCCCGAGGCTCCTCCCTATAACCTTAGACCTTTGGAAAATTGTTCTGGGAAAGGAAGTGTTTTTGGAGGTTTGGAGTCGGATCCTGTTCTTATCAGGCCTAGGAAGCTGAGAGGTAGAAAATCCGATATCTCAAAGGCTCAGTTAAAGGCGAAGTTAGATATAGCATACGACAAACAGAAATATTTGTCTGGGGTGCTTAGAGTAGCAAAGCCACCCTCTGATGTTCTGAAATGATACTTCTTTCCTACAATTGTGGGGGGTTAGCTAGTCAGCCTAAAAACCTAGCTTTGAGGGAACTGGTAAGAGTTTACAATTCGGATGTTCTAATGCTTCAGGAGACCCTTGGTTAAGGAGAGGAAGTGATAGGTCTTCTATCAAAACTATTTCCTGGTTGGCTCTTCCATGCTCTAGATGCCAATGGCCGTTTTTGGGGTGTGCTCTCGGGGTATAAAGCTAGAAACCTAAGAGAAATTTCATCTTGGGGCTTTGAAAATACGTTGGCGGTGGAATTATACTCTAAGGAGTTATGCTTCCCTCTCCTCCTCCTAAATGTGTATGGGCCCTGTCAGGAGAGGGAGCTTTTCTGGACACCTTTTTTCCTAAATTCTTGTCTCTCCCATCCCAATCTAATCATAGGAGGTGACCTCAACTTCTCTCTGGGGGTCTTAGAATCTTGGGGAGTCTCTGCTCGAGCTGATCCTTTGACTAATTTCTTTCTTTCCAGGATTGCCTCCTCTCACTTGGTAGATGCCTCTTTACGTAAGCCCCGGCATACCTAGAGAAATAGAAGAGTGGGGGAGGATTGGGTGGGGAAGAAATTGGATCGCTTCCTCCTAAGCGAAGACCTGGTGGAAAATTTTTCTATTTTCAGGCATTGGGTGGGGGAGGGGGGTTTGTCTGATCACCTCCCTGTCCTGTTGGAGGCAAAAGGTGCTCTCAAAAAACCAGGGTCTCCTTTTAAGTTCAACTCATCTTGGTTGAATGATGATTCCTTCATAGCTTTATTTCATGCTACATGGAGTAGGGATGGGCTTGAAAATGGAGAAGGGTTGAGTAGGAGCCAGATGTTCATGAGAAATCTTAAAATATTGAAGGTTGCAGCTAAGGATTGGATTATCCAAAAATATTTGAAGGAAGAGAAAGATATGAGGTCCATTGATGTTGAATTATACCTCTTGGAAGATCCTGAAGGAGAAGGCTATGCCACTCTCGAATCTTAGAATAGAATTTGGGAATTGGAATCTTCAAGAAGGAAACTACTCTAGGTAAAAGAAGAAATTTGGCGCTTAAAAAGTAGAGCTATTTGGCTCCAAGTAGTGGATGAAAATATAAGTTTCTTTCAGAATTATGCTAAAGGAAGGAAAAACCTTAATAAAATTTGGGAAATGCCGAAAGCTAATGGGGAAATGGAACAATCTTTTGAAGAACTAGCCTCCCTTGGAGTGGCCCATTTCAAAGCTCTTTTCAGAGCCCCGGAAGAAGCTACTATTGCAGAAGTCATTCGGGTATCACAATTATTTCCTAGTTTCATTGATGAGGATGGAAATGACAGTCTCATGGCTTTGGTATCAAAAGAAGAAGTGGAAGCTATTCTTAGGTCGATGCAGAAAGAAAAAAGTCCTGGGCTAGACGGATGGACAGTTGAATTTTTTCTTCATTTCTTTGATTTTCTTGGAGATGAGTTGGTTGCAGTTGTCGAAGAGTCTAGGGTTTCAGGCTCTGTCTATCAGCCCTTCAACGCCACCTTCCTGACCCTCATTCCTAAGTCGGACCACCCTTCTTCCTTTAATGATTTCCATCCCATTTCGCTGTGTACTTGTTTATATAAGATTATTGCAAAAGTCATTGCCTCCAGGTTGAAACATTTTCTCTCAAAGAACATTTCTGCAGAACAATTTGGCTTTTTGGATGGCAGGGAGATCCATGAAGCAGTGGGGGTTGCCCAAGAAGCCCTCCATAGCCTCAAGAAGAGCCGGAAAAAAGGAGCTATAGTAAAATTTGATCTCTCGAAGGCTTATGACAGGATCAGTTGGATGTACCTAAGGCTCCTTCTGACACACCTTGGCTTCAGATTTGATTTTGTAATATGGGTTATGGGGTGTGTCACTTCTACATCGATTGCAGTTCTCATCAATGGTGCAGCATCTGATTTTTTCAATCCAAAAAGAGGTTTGCGCCAAGGGTGCCCCCTCTCCCCCCTTTTGTTTCTACTAGCAGCTGAGGGCATTAGTTTAATGATTCAAGAGGCTAAGAGACAAGGGGAGCTCAAAGAGATTAAAGTAGCGCTAAATCTGTGGGTAAACCACCTCCTCTTCGTAGATGACATCCTT
Source organism: Pinus albicaulis (assembly GCA_034641835.2). Lineage (NCBI taxonomy): Eukaryota > Viridiplantae > Streptophyta > Pinopsida > Pinales > Pinaceae > Pinus > Pinus albicaulis. Next base: position 1,626,845,594 of record CM076570.1, read on the forward strand.
CTTTTCAGTAACGGGAGTTTGGAAGATTGTCGGTGCTTAAAGAGGATCTTAGACCTTTTTCTGAAAGCCACTAGGCTGAGTATAAATGAACAAAAATCCTCTATAACCACTGCGGGGCTCTCAAGGGTGGAAGTGGATAGAGTTAAAGAAGTCCTCTTTGAAGCTAAACCCTTACAAGACTTGTTTAAGTATCTTGGATTCTTCTTAAAACCAGATAATTATCGGATTCAGGATTGGTCATGGCTCCTTGCTAAAATCGAGAATAGGATGAAACACTGGAGTTTCAAATGGCTGTCGAGGGCAGGCAGATTAGTTTTAATCAAATAAGTGGTGATGGAAATTCTATTTTATTGGGCCAGCCTCATTTGGGTGCCAAAAAGTATTTTGAGGAAGATCAACAAAATTTGTAGCAAATTCTTATGGGCTGGCTCAAAATTGGAACACGTAATCCTGTGGGTTGCGTGGGAAAAAATAGTCAGACCAAAATTTTGGGGTGGATGGGGTATAAATGACTTGTTTCCTTTTTCAAGGTCCCTAGCTGCTAAATTAGCGTGGAGACTTATTACTTCAAAAAATCTCTGGACTTCGGTAACCAGGAGGAAATATATAGACCCAATGCCAACTCTGGTCTGGCTTAGAATGCCTCAAAAATCGTCTACGAACTCATCGGTGGTGTGGAAGGCTTTGGTGGCAGCAGTCAAAATCATTGAACAAGGTTTGGCCTGGAATTTTGGAGATGGGAGATTGGTCAGACTATGCAGAGATCCTTGGGTGGGTTGTTCAGATTCTTTTGCTTCTTTCTCCCGAGACGTCCAGAAGTGCAATTCGCAGAAGGGTTTCTTTTCCTTAACCAAGGATTGATGGCGTTGAAAACTATCGAGTTGTTTTACTAAACTCCCACATTCGAATTACTGACAATATTGATGAGTTGAGGTGGGTGCACTCACAGATAGGTATCTACACTCCAAAACTAGGATATGATTGGTTGATGGCTCAGAATGGGTGGGAGGAACCAAGCTGGTGGTCCAAACCTCTGTGGAAGCTTAAAGGAACAACAAAGACTAGATTGTTTTTTTGGTGTATCCTTAAGAAGAAAGTCCCTACATGGGACTTCATTCAGAAAAGAGGGAAAATTTTTCCAGGGTGGTGCATATTGTGCAAAAACAGTGAGGAATCAGTGCAACATGTCTTTCTCTTTTTCCATTTTACGATCATTCTCTAGAACAAAATGCTGAGGTTGACAAATATCCCTCAGAGGTGGGAAGGTCAGGTGCTCTCTGAAGCTTGGCAAACATGGTGGTAGGAAGCTCCTAATGAAAAATTCAGAAATATGCCACTCTTGATTTCCTGGGGAACCTGGATCACTAGAAATCACTTGATATTCCAAGATACTCCCTTCCCTATTGGTAAATTGGCAGCTGAAGGGGTAGCCATTTTTGAAAATATCCCCAATCCATCCAACACTCAGCAAATCAGACCTATTCAGAGGGAAGTGATTAGGGGAACTATACCTTGGGCATATTTTGATGGGGCCTTAGATTTAAACAGGAGATGTGGAGCTGGTCTGGTTATCTTTTTTCCATCCGGGAAACTCTTAAGAGCTTCCATTGGCCTTGGCACAAGAACAAACAACTTTGCTGAACTTAAAGCCTTATACTTTCTTCTATGCTGGCTGTCCTTCTGTAATGAGCATGAGGCTCAGATTTTTTGTGACTCTTTGAATATAGTAAAGTGGATCAATGGAACGCAACAATGCAGAAACTACATTTTAATTCCTTTTCTTAATGAGATTATTCATCTTAAAAGTTTTTTTACTGAGTTGTCTATCTGCCATATTTACAAGGAGTGGAACTCTGAAGCAGATCGCCTCTCTAAAGAAGGCATTGAACAGGCTTTGGGCGCATGGATAGTAGAAGAAGTTGTGGATGGGGTGGCAAGGCCAATTGCCCACCCAGTTTTTGCATAATGTCCAAGATGACTCTGTCTTTTTTCTTACCTTTGTTTTTTCTGTGTAAAACTACTTATGTGTTATTTAAAAGACTTTATACCAAACTATTTGATGGCACTTAGTGTTGTTTTCCATTTTAAGGAGGCCTGGGCTCTTGTCCATTTTTGAACTTTCATATGTCTCTAATATGTCAGGGAAGTGTTTACTACCTGGCACTACTTTAAAAAGAAAATGTATGATGATACTGTGCTTTTCTTCAATCTATGTTTCGGCTGTTCTCCCTTTTAAGGGAGCCGGGAGATTTGGAAACGACAGGAACCTATCTCTAGAGGCCATTTTTTCCGGGACTGTTTTGGTGAATACCTGGGAAGTATTTACAAACATTTGAATTTTTTTTCCCTACCCACAAAGCGAGAAATGGAAATGCAATGCATATGCTATGTAACCTTTCTATATTAATAGATGGTTCGATTTTTTTTGTGGAAAAAAAACTATAAATGAATTATGATTGCATGTTTAAATTACAGGATGACGGCACCAATAATTATCTATCACAGTCATGCTTTCGTCACACCATACCATTAAATAAGGACATCTTATCATAAAAATTGTTGTATTTCGTTCTTCCCTTCTTCGGTCACTTCCACATGAGATACACTTATGATAAATTCCAATTCTGACCTTTCCACCACATGCATTCATAATTGTTGCAATCAATCCTCTTTTCTTGAGTTCTAAGGCCATAGGCACCGTTCTCACGTACATACCGTGATTACCGATCTCTAACATTTTCGCCCATATGCATTCTTGATTGATCAAATCTCTCTTGTACTTAGGGACGTGGATACCCTTATTTCGAGAGAGGGGGTGTAAATATCTATAAATATTAAGCATTCAAATTCCCTACACAAATTCCTTTGGATATGCCGATAATACCAAATTATCATTGCAATTACGACATGAAGTTACATACATTTACGACTACAATTTATTTTTTCTCTTGCATGCAGTGTTTATACTAACCAATAGGGTTGAAAGAAACACAGACAAAGGGAGAAATTAGCTCATATAACACATTAGCCATGGGAGGAAACTCTCTTCTAAATGAACCTACGACCTTCCCAATCTCAGACGCAGCTCACACCATTCTTTAGCAAGTTGGCTCGTTACCATACCTACACAAATTGCAAGGGTTTGAAACAGAGATAGCAGTTGAATTCCTGCAGAACCTACAAGAGGGAAATACTAAACTCAGGGGAAGGATTATACCAGTTATAGAGGATAACATTTCTAAAGTCTCTAGAATACCGGCAGAGGGAGAAATATGGACTGAAAATCACTTTCTTCTACGAGAGGCATCACAGCATACCAGGATCCAGGAGAACCATTGGAACAAAAATGAAAGGGGATTAACCCTGCCTCCCTACAAAAATCATGGTAGTAATTGGCAGCATTTGTCCAGAGATACATCACATGCGATGGACGCCAAGATATGGTAAAACCACGTCAACTCAAATTTTTAGTTTTTCTTAAACAAAAAATTTCAGTTAATTTTCCTTATTTCTTGAATTTTGTATTACACGACACTGCTGTTCGAATTAGAAAGGCTAAAAACCCCCAAGCAGTCGTCAGCCACCTTGGTTTAATTAAGTTAATTATCATTCATGAGTTAAGCAAACAACAAACATCCCAGGACAGATTTGTTAACCCTGTCATGCATGTCCCTAAGGAGGACCAAAATTAAGCTTCCTAGAATGAACATACCTATAATAGCAAGAGGGAAAAGGACCCATGCTTCGACTTCAGAACCAAGGAAGCGAAGATGGTCTGAAAGACTGAAATTAAAACAAGAAACGTCATAATTTCCAGAGGAGGCAGGGCGATCCCATACACCACCTTGAAACTAGAAGCCCATCTGAACAAGCTGAGGAGCAAGAGGAATAATTGAATCAATATGCCACTGCCAGCAGCTATGGCCACACTAAAATATTACTCACCAAGATGAATCGCAGGATTTTAGGGCCTTATATCCTCCCAAGAGTGATGGGGTGAATAGGGAAGACCAGGTAGAAGGGATAGCCGAATCTGAAAATCATTCATTAGACACCATCACCTTAGAACAAAAAGTAAGCATAGAGACAGTCACCCTAACACCTGAAGGGAACAATATCTCACCCACCTAGGACAACAAGGCAGAAATAAACTCTGGAGTACAGGCAGAAAATATCATCACAGATAACCTTGAAAGTGGCACCACCATTCCTGGAAACGAGGTTGCTTCTCCTCCATCCCCTGCCAAAACCATGCTAGAAGAGAATTTAACTGAAAAGAAGTTAAATAAAATGAGAAGAACCTGCAAAAGGTTAAGGAAAATGATAAAACATTTGAGGAAACAGTTAAGGGAAGTAAGCAAGGCTCGGAAACCTAAGAAAGAATTGGTCACCACAGAAACCCAAACAAAGTTTGTCACCAATTTGATAGACACTAATGAGATTGAGGTACATATTGACCTAGTAGACACTGTTGAATCCTCTGTGAAGACTAGGCTGAAACTTACAGAAGAAAAGGAAATGCAAATAGAGGAGATACCTGAAGACAATCCCCTAGTAGAAAAGGTTACCACTAAAAAATTGCACAATGAATTAATTCAAACACAACATGAATTGGCACAATGCAGAAAGGAAGTAGTACCTGCACAAGAACTTCAGGCACTATTGAAGAAGTTCAAATAACTTTATGTAATAGAGGATGAGACATTTTCTCAACTCAGAGAAGAAAAGGCGAAGGTAAAGAAAGCATAGGATCAGGTGGAACAAGCCAAGAAGCAAACCAGTATGGTTTGCTCTCTGTACTCTGATGTGCTAACATGCAGGGCACCAACCACCAACTATGCCCTATTTTTAGTAGAATGGTATCTATTGTTGAAGATCAAGGCCATTAGGGTAGGGAAGCCCACGATTTTTAAAACCATAGAGGAATTCATCCATTGCTGCAATGAGAAAAATGAGAATGTCCAATACCTTTTGTGTGAATTATACATGCAAAAATTCTTCCTAGAGGAGGACAGGGATAGTAAACCCAACCCCTTTATAGGAGACATTCATTTTCAGGCTTTCCTCTCTTTTTCTAAGAACCAGACTCGGTGGGCTAAAGCCTATAATATTTTCGAGAAGAAGGAACATGGCCTAGACTTGTGGGTTAGAGGGGATCCTACTAGACCCCTGCATCTGTTCACCCAACATAATAATTTCATGCAGAGAAAGGGAGTAAGGACTAAATTGGGGCCATCCACAAGGATATTATACAACATGGTTGGGATTATTTCAAAGACATTCAGGAAGCAGCTTTGGCAGCAGCCAAACAGAGGAGGATGGCCTCCACGAATAATGTGAAAAACAAGGAGCCATTTGGCTACAAAAACTTCAAAGTGGCTTCCTCCAGATTCCTTTTATACAACAATATAATCCTCAACATGGGCCCTACATGGATAGGATGTAGTTACATATTCCCTCTCATCTAGTACCCCCCTGAGGATTATGATCATGATTTCGAGCTGCCAGAAGGGCACACAAACTCTGCCTTTGAAAAGATCAGATAGAAGCATGGCTTTAGGTGCTATAAAGAAGAAGTTTACCCTGCATATTCTCTTACCCAGTTACACCTCAATCATTTGTTTACATGAGGACCTACAAATAGGTAAGTGGGGTAATATTTTGGGCCAAGAATAAGGTATGTTTTCACCCTACCTTTACCACGAATTTTTATGCACCTTTATGAATTTTTCCTCATCTTAATAGTAAAGGAAAGGAAAATTAATGTAAAATCAGGGCAAAATGAACTGATGGTAGAAGGGATGTTTAACAACGGGAAATTGACTTTTTCTATCTTTATTTACAAGGAAACAAGGCAGCTGAATCGATGATAATCGGAAGACAGCTGACAAATAGAGACTAACGGGATTATGATGGCTCCCATGGGCCGACGGAAGATAGAAAGGCACCTCCATGTCTGAAGAACTCAAACGAAATCCACAACCAATAGGATCCCATATGGAAACGACTGTTACCACTGTTTAAATCACCTTTAAAAGGTTGAAAACAAGCAAGATAGATAGATTAGAATAGAGACTTTCTTCTGTAATAGACGTATCAGGACAGAATTTCTAGTTATATCAATGTATTAACTTTCAGCTTAATAAAATTTTTGGCATTTTTGGATAGTCAATATCTGAGTTTTCCGTAGCGGTAGACTTCTGGTGGTTTGGGCCTAGTCCTAGGATTTTCTTTGCTAATCTATGTGCTATATGTTCAATTACAGAACTTACATTTCAGTCGTCTAATACCTTTCGTGGGATATCATTTAATTGGTTGAATTGTAAACATAAGATGCTCCAGCTTTCTCTTTCATTGAATATTTCGTCATTCATACCTTCCTTCTTACAGTCAATAATTTCATAATTATTTAGATGCTTTCATCATTTCCCAATGCTTTATGCGTGTTTCATTAGTTTTAGCATAACTGTTGTTCAATTCTGTATATAGCTAAAGTTGGATCCTTTCATCATTATTATAAGGCGTCTAGTTATTAATTAGTTCAGAGATGTCATCTATTTAATTTAAAAGAGAATTCCAATGAAAAATTAGATAAACAATTATTGTTCAATTATCAAAGTCATTGTTCAATTCAGTAGGACTGTTGTTCAATCAAGGTTGCTCTTTTCTGTGCTTACTTAGATAGAATAGTTCAACAACATTTTATAATTCCATTTCAATATGAATTGATTGAACTTCGAGAATTATATCGTCCTATTTATGATAATGTAGAGTAGTTTTTCTTTGATATCACTGCATATGCTGTGCTCACACTCTTGAAATAATAAGACTTGCCCTGGGTTGAAAATTGAATGAGAAGCATTAAATTTTCTTGTAACAGTCACCTTTATGAACCAAAATTTTTGGCGCTATTGTCAAGGAGAGTGTTTTAGAGTGATGTCCTTTATTTCTTCTTTCTTTTGTTGCGAATAATTGGGTATTGAAAACAAGAGGTAAGAACCTACGTACCGGCAAGCAAAACACTTACTCTCCAGCCGCTTCTCAGCAATCGTGCAGAGGCTAGTAGGATAAGTGATCTTGTATTATGACTAGGAAGAAAAAGATAGAAACAAATCAAAATCATCCACTTAAATCCACAAAACCCAAAGGACCAGTGATCCTTTGCAGAACAACATATATAGACGAAATCATTAATAAATTTGAATCTCAGGCATCCGTAGGACCTAGAACATTTCCTACTAAAAGTCCTACTGCACTCCCTCAGGCAGAAGCCTCACCATCTGTAGCCTACACCGAGATTCATAATGAAACAAAGGGATCTGAACAAAGCCTTCAGACTGCTGATCACGTAAGTACTGATCCTTTAAGAGAGGGAGGTTCTTGTAATTTACATGAAGGGGAAGGAGAAACCAGCAGTGTAGTACAGGTAAAAACTCCAGAACCTGGATCCCCTGAGAAAGTATTTGGGATAGAGACACTCAGTGTTCTAGATCAGCAAAGTGCTATAAGACTTCCTCCACATCCAATCCCTAATTCCACAAAGATTATTCCTTCAGAACAATAAATATCTAAGGATTATTGTCATATCTATGACCAAATGGTAAACAATCAGAACCAAAATTAGAGGCAGACATCAACATTGGAATATCCCATTGTTTATCATGCTGAAAATTCCCCTATGAAATCCATTCCCTTAAAAAACATCCCCACCTTCCATGGGCTGACCTCGGAAGATATTGATGCGTATTTATTTGAATTTGATGTCTTATGTAGGGGATATAAATACACGACTGACCCTCAAAAATTGAAATTATTTCCCTCTACCTTGAAAGGGACCACATTAAGTTGGTTCATGGGGCTCGGTGGAGGAACCATCAATAATTGGGACCAGATGAATAACACTTTTCTTAATAAATATCAATATTATTGCTGGACTCGAGAATTAAAATATGAAATGTTTAATATGTCTACAAAATAAGATGATACATTAGAAGAGTACATCAAAATATTTCAATATAATTTACAAAGGTCTCCATATAATGCACTATCCAAAGACATCTTAAAAGCAACAATGATTAAGGGAACGAAAGAAGAATGGGTGGAAACACTTAACATAATGGGAAAAGGGGACATCTACCAAGAATAATATGATGATATTATTTCACTATGTATCAAGTTCTCTCGGGGTAGTTCACGAAGTAGGCCAAATGGCCGAGACTCAACTACAAGGGATCCTAAGAAATCCAGTGGCAACATGACCAGAGCATAATTTGGTAATCTTTTAGAATACTTCAAAACTGACATCTTGGGCACCTTGACAACATAGCTAGATGTCTTACAAGCCAAGAAGAAGCAAGCTATAGCAGAACAAAACTTGGCCTTCTTTTTCCTACGCTGTCAAAAAAAGCACATCCAAAAGTAATGTCCATTAGACATGGTCCAGACATGCACTATTTGCACCAAGGATTGTTAAGCAGATATATCCTTCTTACGAACGAGAACGACCTCCCTAGTATCCTAAGGATATCTAGAAACAAACAACCAAATGCAAACCATTTTCTCTAGATCATTTTTAATTCAGAATTATTAATAACAAAGTATGAGGATGTGCCCCTACCTGAAGTCTAACGCTTGCCGAAATCTTCTATCCAGTTGCTCCAAAAGAGGTCACTTTAGCATGTGAAACCTGCAATCAAAGACAGATAAAAGGATTAAAAGCACCTACAAGATATAATAATTGAGAAAACACTAATCTATTTCAGTGATCAAGGAATATAAGAATTGAATTACTCAATTAGATACATAAACAATTCAATGAGAAAATGGAGTCCATTTATATTAACTTGCATAATAAGAAGTAACCTTACAACCTATCACCTTGATGTTATACATGTTCTTCCGGGGTCCTGAAAAACTGTCCTCCCTTCAGTTTGACAATCTTATCTCTTTGAATATAGAGTTATGAGCATGAGTTTGTGATCATTCTCATGTCAAAGGTAAATTACACAAAGAGTATGCTCTCATATAGTTTCTCCAACAATTAGCTATAGTATATCATTCACAATCTACCATTTACAAGCTACCCTTGAGACTAAAACATGAGCTCAATTTATAGGGAAATGGACGTAGTTTCAGTTCGACGAAGAGGGGGATGGATTCCTTTCATGAAGGGATTTAAGCTCCATATACCAAGGGATAAACTCCATGAGTGAAGTGATAAATCTTGAACTGATCATGCCTCTAGAAGCTTCCAGTTGGGATAATATTCATCCAGCTGGGCTTCTAGAACTTACTTTTTCCTTTATTTGACTATTTACGGGGGTCCGCAGGTTTTATAAGAAGAACATGAAGGATGTGCCGCATGCTATAGAACAAATATCAGTGGATCCACAAGAAAGAGCTAGGAAAAGTGTGGAGTTAGACTTTTTATGGTTTTAATGATATTTTCTCTAATTTCAAGTCTTGGTCTAGGAACATAAGGGTTTTTGACTTGGAAGGGAGCATAATATAGGTAGTGATGAACCTATATTGATAGTCAAATGTCACAGTGAAAAAATAATGTGTAACAGATTGCCCCCTAAAGTGCGAAGTCTAAGGTAGTTCTGAAGAGTGAAGTGCTTTATCATTTCAAGGATTGGATTATGGACAGACCGGTCAAAAACCTGTAACAACATTCAATGCAAACATATATATGTATATCATTGCTGAGGTAGGCATTCCCATACTCATATCAAAACTAACTAAATTTTCTGGTACATAAATGATTTTAAAATTACATCAATAGTAGACACGGTATAGGCACAGCCATCTGTTATAAGTAGTCTACTGTATCAAGAATAATAAAACTCCTCGTAGCCTGGATGGTGGAAACTAGATCCAAGGTCTTGATTTCCGCTTCTCGAACTAGTATGATTCTATCCATGTGATTGATTGTGTCGAAGTCGAACATGGTAGAAACAACTTGATTACTAGTCAATGATGTAAACTGTTAACAAGTGTGAGAGAAACCACCAATAATGACAATGGATCTCAAAGTACTTAGTACAATCCACGAAGTGTGAATGAATGATTTGTAGTCGAACACTTCATGGAATCATTTGATCGAAGTTCAATGATGCAACCTGTCGTTGAAGCGAGAAACCTGCCTTTAGGGCATGCACATGCCAAGGTACTGATAGGATTCTAGATCAACTTTCTAGATGATGAGTTATCGTCGATAGAAAGTGACCTATCGTAGGAAATGTCACGAGACGAAACCATTAGATCAAGTTTTGAATAAATATTTGCAAGGACTGACTCAAGGATAGTCAATGCGAATGAAGACAAATGTTTGCAATGGATGGTTTATTTGAACTACCTCTTGAGCACATAATGAAACTGCAGATGGTTTGGTACAATTGACCTAAAGCTAATACCCAGAAACCGGCTAAAGACTTTCAATGTGGTTTGATTAAATTTTAGACAAATAATTTTCCCAACCCAGGTACAAATGTGACAAAAGTGTCATGTTCAAGAGTGGTATACTGATTTTCAAAACAAAGTGTGACAACTAGATTCATTTTCTCTCTTTTTCCCCCACCATTACTGGAAAGTACCTCTTAATTTTTTACAAGCTTGAGGAGGATAACATTTTCTTGTTTGTGTAAGCTCATCCTTCGAATGATTCCATCTTAGTATTAAAATCGAGCCCTAAGAAGGAGTGGTTCGGTCCTATTTTTAATCGATAGGTCCTTTACTGTTAAGTTTTAATGAGTCTAGTATAGGAGAAACTCGGTGTTTTTCAATTTTAGGGAGTCAGAAGAAAAACATAAGAAAACTCTGTGGTTGTACTTTTTCGTAAATTTAGTCTCTCAAGCCTGAAAAGGGATAAAATAATACAGGAGAGAACTCTATTGACCATGATTAGTCAACGAATACCTTTTTCGTAAATAGTCCATTTCAGTCTGGAAAAGGGGTAAACTTATACTGAAAGGACGATTGTTCATTTCCTTTAACGAGTTCGAATAGTCAAGTACTCGGCGATCTTTTCATGTTTAGAGAGTCTGAAAAGGGCTTAAAAGAGAACTCCATCGTTTTTCTTTTTCTTAATTTTCAAGAGCTCGAAAAATTGATAAAAGTGTACTCAGTTGGCCGACTTTCAATTTGATTTACAAGTAGGAAAAGATGGAAAGAAATTGGAATTTTCATGTGTTTTACAAGAATGAAAGATAGAAAAATAATCTCGGGATTTTCATGAGTTTAATGAGTCTTGAAAATAATAACCAAAATGGACTCAAGATAGGTTTCATTTTTATACAAGCTTGAAACATAGGAAAAATTATGATTAAAAGTGGTTTCATTTTTACACAAGCTTGAAACATAGGAAAAATTATGCTTGAGAGTGGTTTCATTTTTACACAAGCTTGAAACAAAGGGAAAATCATGATATTGATATGTTTTAATGCCCCCCAAGTGTAACCTGCAAGAGCATATGCCCCCCAAGCTTCATTTCATTCAACTAACTAGAATATTGGTTACTAATATTTGGATGGAAGGAAGTTTCATTTACGAGATCAGATGAAAGACACAACTTGACACTTACGAGATCTAATCAAAGACTCGACTCAACTAGGAGAGTATTTGTTTCATTTTTTAATGAGCTTGACATGGGAAAATAACTATGCTCATGGAAACTTGTTTCATTTTTTAACAAGCTTGACACAAGAAAAGGAAATATGCTCAAAGACATGTTTCATTTTTTAACGAGGTTGACACAACAAAAGGAAGTCTCCTCATGGGAACCTATTTCATTTTTTAATGAGGTTGACACAGAGAAACAACTCCCCTCATGGATCTGTTTCATTTTTTAACAAGGTTAACATAGTAAAAGAACTATCCTCATGGTAGCATGTCATGGCTTTCAACTGGAAGAAACACATGTCAAGGGACACTCCTCGATCATGGCTTCCAAGAGGTCTTCATCAAAATGAAGAACAGTTCTCTGGAAGGAACTCATGTCAAGGGACTCAATAGGGATAAGAACATCATGTTCAAATGACCCCATAGAGTTCACCATGTCAATTACCGAATCTAAGTCAAAGGAAGTTGAGCAAACAATGAGAGGCTCTCTTGCATCAGTAAATGAAAACATGGGATTGGTTGCCACATAATTAACCTATGGCGGGGTAGATACCACTTCCGTATAAGGAAAATTCAGGGGTGTTAGATTATTGGTAGTCGAATCAAGACTAACAAATGAAATCTAGTCCATAGTCACAATGCTTCCATTGTGAGGGAAAGACATCATGTGAAAGAGTGTCGATACGACAGCTTTCATTACATAGACATAGTCTCGCCTAAGGAGCAAATTGAAATCCAAGTGGCCTCAGAATACCATAATATCAATACAGATAGTTTTACCTTCCAAGGTTAGGAAACTTTGGAAGGATTCCTAAAGGTTCTACAATGGTTTTGTTAAAATTTGACAGATTTTGTGCAATAGGCACAAGCTGAGGGGAACCCAAATATTTCCAAGAAGTTGAGGATAAAATACTAATAAAAGCACCTTCATCTATATTTGTAAGATGCACATTCTTACCATAAGCCTTCACAATGATTTGGAAAGGGATGGAGGAAGGAAGATGAGGTTCTGTCAGTTTATTCCAATCAAAGGAAAAAACCTCAGTACTTGGGGGGGGGGGTTCTATAGAAACATGTTAAATTCCCCCTGGCATAGAAGAATCTGATGTAACAAGAAGAACCTGAGCGGTATGAATTTCACTCTCTACAGGGAGACTGGGAATGACCGAATGTGAAATCAAGTCGACTACATGATCAACTAATGGATCATCAACCTGAGTGATATGAGTTTCACTCTCTAATGGAAGAGTCAAATTGATTGTACGTGGAATTAGATCAATCACTTCGTCAGTTGACGGTAGGTTGGGAGAAATTTTACGGTAACCAGTTGGAAGTTGTTATTATGGAACTGTAAGGTTTTCCAACAATTTTGAGGATTCATCCATGTGAGGGAAAATGTGAGTTTGATGACTCCCTTTGCATAAGTTACAAGGAAACCTGACTTTACCCTTTTTCCCAGGAACCTGACAATCACTGGTTGATGGATCAACGGTAAGTTGATGAGATCTTTCTGACCAAACTTCCAAGACCTTTGGAATACTAGGACACTTGACAAGGAAGTGGTCACCCTTACAAAGCTTGCAAGGGAATTTGGGTTTACGATGCATGTTGGAGGTTTCCTCAACATTACTAACACCTACAGCCATGATTGGTTGGTTGACTTCTTTACTATCTTGCTTCTTCTTCTTCATCCCTTTCTTCTTCTACTTAGCCATCTGGTTACTAGTTTCAAGGCTTTTACCAATCGAAGAAGAATAAATCGAGGAAGACATGTTGGGCGAGGAAGGTAAAGGGTCAACATGAGGTTGGTGATGTTGAGATGGTGAACTCTCTTGAGGTGAAGCATTCGATTGAGGTGGAAAAATTAGAGTATTCAAGGCCAATGAAGTTGAAAATAACCATACCGGTAAACCTATGGTAAATCCTGGTAATGACAATGTAGCCATATAAGGAGCACTAACATTTCCAAAGCAAGAAAAATTACTAGGATTCTCATTAAGAGGGGTTCCTTGGTTGGTAAATTCTGGAACTATTGCCATTAGATTCAACTTTAGTGAATTAAACAATTTAAAAATACTAACAATTCAAATTCACAATCCACACTAAAGGTCTCTAAAATTCAAAAAAAAAACAAATGAACACGCACTATCAAATCTAGGAGTCAAACCACACACAAACAGTTTGTTTTCATAAAGAAATTACTAGTTGGTGATGAAATCCAACATCACAGAGATCAATGTGAAAAACTAGTGGTCAGAACAGTTACCCTGACAACCTACTTAATGAAACAGTCCAGTGCAAGTACCTCCACTATGCCGTCTCGAAGTGAAGTGCACCCTCCAGAAAGTCCAAGTGCTTCTAGTCAACGTCTACTCTAGGTATAGTGGGACCTTCCCTCCACTGTCACCTTGGGAAAAATCCTAAATTTTGTAGCCACTAAGGTCACCAATGGAAACAAATATACTTGGGGGAACAGTCTACGATCCGATATACATGCAAGGGTAGAGTATCTAGCTCAATCCCCTTGAAGACTCCTTGAGATAATCCAAGGTTTACCGACAAGTGACCTCAAGCTCCTCGACAATGGTCTATCTGAGGTTTACCATTTTTAATACGTGCACATCTGCTATCTTTCCCAATGAGATAGGTACGATTACCTCACTGGTTTGGACATGATCTCGTGCTTGACTCTTTTAAAAAGAGCTTACCAAAGCAAACATTCTACAATTGGATTTTTCCTACCGCAATATTTCTACTTGTTTTTTTAACTTTCTTGGAATGTTAGTTACAACCTATTCCAAGACACTAGCCTCAGCTATGTTGGCGGAAAAGAGCCCTAGAAAATGTAAAACATCTAGATTGATTTTAATTAAAGCATTGTTTTTAATTTGGTTGTTCCTTAATATGGAAGGTATGGAAGTTAAAATTTAATGATGTTTCATGACCCAACTAAAAAATATGATAATATACATCTAAATGGAAAATTTAACTCTTTTCTTCTCAATGAAACCTATTTAAAGGAAAGATTTGAGATATTTAGACAACTTTCAATACACCAACTCTTTCTCTTATAAACAAAAATATTTGAAAATAAGATGATTTATATGAGAACTCAATTTCATAAAATGATTAATTACTCGTTTGAAATGAAATCCTTAAACAATCAGATCAGAAACTACAAATCATTTAACAAACTATTTCGAAAAAGAAGACCTTATCGAAAACTCCTAAAAACTTAAAATTCAAAACCAAAAAAAGCACTAATTTTGAACTCTATCTAGAAAATTTTGAGGATGTTTGGCTTAGTTTGTAATTGAACCAAGAAAATTTCTACTTATCTCAGCAAAAATCAAAGCATCTAGTAATGGTTTAATGTGAAATTCAAGCCTTGTCAAGCTCTTCTAAATTTGAAAATGAAAATAAAATTCAATTTTCATCACTACAAGGTTTGCAACAAGTTCAAAGGCTCAGTAAGAAAACAAGATAATACCAGTCAGCTAAGGTATACGAAGGTTTCTGATATAGAGCAGCAAGAAAGTAGGGCAAACACTCACTCATAAAATGCAAATCAGATGAAGAATCACTCAGGCACAAAACTTACTAAAAGAAATTCACACATAAGACTTTGAAAGTCAAGACAAGGTGGGGAAAACATAGAGAATATAGTAATCTGGATCCTGAAAAGAGAATTCTTAATTTTTCAAAAAATTTCCACAAGTCCGCAGGTTTCAATGGAGAATAGTGTAGTACCGCATTGTTCTAAACTAAAAACTGCGAAGGCTACTGCACTTTCCTTAAACAAAAACTATGGAGGCCAGGAAAAATATAGAAAAATAAAAAAATCAGATTTTCTTTACAGGGATTCTGATAAGTTATCTACCCAACCCAGTTTTAGACTAATAAAAATCTAAAAATCAAAATAAAAAATAAAGGAAAACTAATTTATTTCCCCAGCGGAGTCACCATTTTGTTAAGCGGATAAATCCTTCTTGCAGACAAGAACGATCTCCCATTAGGGGAATTTTGAGGTCTAAAATGGGCCTCCTAAGAAAAATGTACAACAAAAATAAACTTTATAACAACCAATAGGATTCAAGATGATGATGTCAACCATGGGGGATGATTTACCATTTTTTAAATAAAAGGGTAAAAATATTAAAAAATAATAAAATAATAAAACTACTTTTTCAACTCGCATTTTCAACTTATCTCCCAAAAATTTTACTCAAATTTCGAGTGGGAGTACTCGTTGCATGCAAAATTTAATTCCTCATCCAAGGAGTACCCATGTTGCACACTTTTGATGAACTCTACTACACGAAAAATGAGAAATACATAAAAAACGTGATTGTAATCACGCTTTTTTATGTATTTCTCATTTTTTGTGTAGTAGGACCCATCGAAAGTATGCAACATGGGTACTCCTTGGATGAGGAATTAAATTTCACATCCAATGAGTACTCCCGCTCGAAATTTGAGTAAACACTTTGGGAGATAAGTTAAAAATATGAGTTGAAAAAGTAGTTTTTTCATTTTTCCCTCTAAAATTTGATGATGTCATCAAATCTTATTTGATTTTTTCCACTATTATTTTATAATTTCCTTAGGAGGCCCATTTTAGACCTCAAAATTCCCCTAATGCTAGTATCCTAAGGATATCTAAAAACAAACAACCAAATGCAAACCACTTTCTCTAGATCATTTGTGATTTAGAATTATTAATAACAAAGTACGAGGACGTGCCCCTGCCTGAAGTCTAATGCTTACCGAAATCTTCTATCCAGATTCTCCAAAAGAGGTCACTTCATCATGTGAAACCTACAATCAAAGAAAAATAGAAGGATTAAAAGCACCTACAAGATATAATAATTGAGAAAACACTAATCTATATCAGTGATCAAGGAATATAAGAATTGAATTACTCAAATAGATACATAAACAATTAAATGATAAAATGGAATCCATTTATATTAACTTGCATAATAAGAAGTAACTTTACAACATGTCGCCTTGATGTTATACAGGTTCTTTCGGGGTCCTGAACAACCGTCCTCCATTCGGTTTGACAAGATTCTCTCTTTGAGTATAGATTTATGAGCATGAGTTTGTGATCATTCTCATGTCAAAGGTAACTGACACAAAGAGTATGCTGTCATAGAATTTCTCCAGCAATTAGCTATAGTCTATCATTCACAATCTACCATTTACAAGCTACCCTTGAGACTGAAACATGTGATCAATTTATATGGAAATGGAGGTAGTTTCAGTTCCATGAAGAGGGGGATGGATCCTTTCATGAAGGGATTTGAGCTCCATATACCAAGGGATAAACTCCATGAGTGAAGGGATAAAGCACTAACTGATTTCACCTCTAGAATCTTCCAGTTGGGAGAATATTCATCCAGCTAGGCTTCTAGAACTTAATTTTTCCTTTATTTGACTGTTTACGGGGGTACGTAGGTTTTATAAGCAGAACATGTGGGATGTGTCACAGGCTATAGAGCAAATATCTGCGGATCCATAGGAAAGAGCTAGGAAAAGTGCGCAGTTAGAATTTTTAGGGTTTTAATGAGCTTTTCTCCAATTTCAAGACTTGGTTTAGGAACATAAGGGTTTTTGACTTCTAAGGGAACATAATATAGGTAGTGATGAACCTATATTGATAGTCAAATGTCATGGTGACAAAATAACATGTAACAAGGACCATGCTACGAAACATTACCCTTCGCTTCCAAGGCTGAAGGTAGTTTTTAAATAAGAAGAAGAAGAGACATAACTAGTCTATCTAATGAACCAGTGTCGACAGTAGCAAGCATGACCAAGTATGCCACAAACATGCCTCGGTTCTTTTCTTCCCCACCGTTTAACGAGCAAAACCCTACAACAGATTGGCAAAACCAACCACCTTTCTCTACTTGGCCATCTCAATCATTTCCTATGCCACCTTGGCCAACACAACCCTCTTCAAGAAATAATTGGCCAAGTTTTCCTTGTTCTCCCCCGCTGGTTCTACATTTCGAGTCAATGGGCACAATGTGCACCTCTATCACAAACCTCTTACAAGGGAGTATTTCTGCCAGCAGGTACACAATGATCCTACTATCCAAGTTTTAGTAGAAGGGGGTGACGGCCCCACAAATTTAATTACATGAGAAATTTCTACTTCCTTTTCTAAATATTGTATATAATTTCCCTGCAATTTTAGTTTCTTATTTTGTTGTACACTCTTCATAATCACAATTGTATCCTTTTCCTTCATCAACCCTTGCGTTTTAACTTTTCCTATTCAAATCTTTGAACGGTTGTTGTTCAAACGGATTGAACAACCATATCCTTGTTGCATTTTTTTTTGTTGTTCAAATCTTTGAATGGTTGATGTTCAATCCAATTGAACAGTTTTTGTTAAATCGGATTGAATAGCCGTGTTTTTGTGTCTTTACTTTTGATGTTCAAATATTTGAATGGCTACTGTTCAATCCAATTGAATAGTTGTTGTTTAATCAGATTGAACAACTGTGTTTTTGCAATTTTTCTTTGCTGTTAAAATCTTTGAACGACTGTTGTTCAATCCAATTGAACAGTTGTTGTTCAATCGAATTGAACAACCCTATTTTTGCGTCTTTACTTTTGCTATTCAAATATTTGAATGGCTGTTGTTCAATCCAATTGAACATTTTTTGTTCAATCGGATTAAATAGATGTGTTTTTGCATCTTTACTTTTGTTGTTCAAATCTTTGAACGACCGTTGTTCAATCCAATTGAACAACTGTTGTTCAATCGGATAAAACAGTCGTGTTTTTGCGTCTTTACTTTTGCTATTCAAATATTTGAACAACTGTTATTCAATTGGATTGAAAGTCGTGTTTTTGCGTTTTTAATTTTTATGTTCAAATATTTGAATAGCTACTGGTCAACCCAATTGAACAGTTTTTGTTCAATCAGATTTAATAGTCACGCCCTTTTGTGTGTTTATTTACTGCTGTCCAATCGGATTGAACAGCTGATTTTTTTTTCCCCTCTTTATGCATGATCCTTCTTTCTTTTTTTTGATGATCTCTCCTCACAAAAACCACTCCTCATCCCACACCCTAGCTGTAAAACACATTTCTGAGTGGGATTTGGCACATGAAGAGGAGAAAAGAAGTAATATTACTAATATGATGATCGTTTGAAACTTTAATGGAAATATCTACTTTGGAAGCTGACATTGTACATCTGTGCAATGAAGGGCTAAAACATCTTCTGCTCAAACATGTCATCACACAATACATAGCCTTATAATGGTATATCTTTCTACACTCTCGAGTAGTATTTCCCTTTGACATAAATATTTAGGAATAAGGAGTATTAATTATATGGGCATTCTTTTTACTTCTCACACCACCCCTAACTCTTAAGGAGTTAATAAGCCTCCCTTCATGTATAAAGAATAAAAATTATGTTTGCATTTTTATTTTTTATAGAATAGGGGGTCTCATAATGAGCCAACCTACCATGATCATAAGGGTTTAGCAGGTGGCATGCCCATAATGGCCAACACACCAAGGTAATGACCTTCTCATCAGCTCCAATTGCTTGAAGGATAGGAGGTCTCATTACGAGCCGGCCTGATCACTCTATTAAAATCCCAGTGAATGGCACTGTGACTATTTGGCCACCACACCAGCATAGTGGTCTCTTCATAAAACAAAGCGAAATGCCTACTTTTCAAAAATAAGTATTATGTCTATATGAAATTTTTTAAGAGAGAATAGGGGTCTCATCACAAGCCAGCCTACCATGATTATAAGGGTTTAGCAGGTGACATGCCCACAATGGCCAACACACTAGAGTAATGACCTTCTCGACAACTCCAACTGCTTGAAGGATAGGAGGTCTCATCACGAGCCAGCCTGATCACTCTGTTACAACTCCAATGAGTGGCACCTTGACTATCTGGCCACCACACCAGCACAGTGATCTCTCCATAAAATTTTCAAAATATATACTTTTACATATAGGATTCTGGCTCATTTTTTGGGTTAAAATAGTAACCCTGTCAAGGATATGAATGGCTGCTAGCAGCAATGGCTCTGCTTGTGGTATGAGAGTATTTTCTAACAATAGCCAATTACTCTTATATATACCTTATCTCCTATTTCCATCCATTTCCGAGATAAACCCAGTACTCGAATTAGTGATAATAATATTTTACCGCATAAGTAACTATAAATGAACTATGATTGCATGTTTAAATTATGGGATGATGGCACCAATCATTATCTATCACAGTCATTCTTCTGTCACACCATAGCATTAAATAAGCACATCCTATAATAATAATTGTTGTATTTCTTTCTTCCCTGATTCGGTCACTTTTGCATGAGATGCACTTATGATAAATTCCAATTCTGACCTTTACACCACATGTGTTCATAACTGTTGCAATCACTCCTCTTTTCTTGAGCTCCAAGACCATAGACACCGTTCTCGCATATAGACTGTGATTACCGATCTCTGACATTTTCCCCATATGCATTCATGATTGATCAAATCTATCTTGTACTTAGGGACGTGGACGCCCTTATTTTGAGAGAGGGGGTGTAAATATCCATAAATACTAAGCATGTGAATTCCCTGCACAAATTCCTTTGGATACACCGATAAGACCAAAATATCATTGCAATTACAACATGAAGTTACATACATTTACACCAGAAGACTTCAATTTCTTTTTTCTCTCGCATGCAGTTTTTATTCTAACCAACAAGGCCGAAATAAACACAAACAGAGAGAGAAATTAGCTCAGATAACACATCAGCAATGGGAGGAAACTCTCTTCAAAATGAACCTACGACCTTCCCAATCTCAGACGAAGCTTGCACCATTCTTCAACAAGTTGGATGGTTACCATACCTACACAAATTACAAGGGTTTGACACAGAGATAGCATTTGAATTCCTGCAGAACCTACAGGAGGGACATACTAGACTCAGGGCAAGGATTATATCAGTCACAGAGGATATCATTGCTGAAGTCTCCAGAATACCGGCAGAGGGAGAAAGATGGACCGAAAAGGACCTTCTTCTATGAGAGGCAATCGCAGCATACCAAGATCCAGGAGAACCATTGGAATGGAAAGGAAATGGGATTAACCCTACCTCCTTACAAAAACCGTGGTAGTAATTGGTAGCATTCGTTGAGAGATACATCACATGCGATGGACGCCAAGACGTGGTAAAACCTCGTCAACTCAAATCGTTAGCTATTCTTAAACAAAATATTTTAGTTAATCTGCCTTCTTTCTTGAATTCTATATTACACGACATTGTTGTTCGAATTAGAAAAGCAAAAAACCCCCAAGAAATCGTCAGCCACCATGGTTTAATAAAGTTAATTATCATTCATGAGTTAGGTAAACAACAGACATCCTGGGACAACTTTTTTAACCCTGTCGTACATGTCCCTGAGGAAAACCCTGTCGGGCCTGAAATTGAACTTCCTAGAATGAGCATATCTAGAAGAGCAAGAGGGAAAAGGACCCATGCTTCGACTTCAGAACCAAGGAAGCGAAGATGGTCCGAAAGACTGTAATCACAACAAGAAACCTTGGAATTTCCATAGGAGGCAGGGCCATCCCATACACCACCTTCAAGCCCTCAAAACATACCCTTACAAGACTATGACGAAGAGATGGCTCGAGTCCTAGAGAAAATGAGGGCATCCTATGAAACTAGAATCCCATCTGAACAAGCTAAGAAGCAAGAGGAACAGTTGAATCAATCTGCCATCGCCAGCAGTTATGGCCGCATTAAAATATTACCCCACCAAGATGAATCGCAAGATTTTAGGGCCTTATCTCCTCCCGAGAGTGATGGGATGAATAGGGAAGACCAGGCAGAAGGGATAGGCGAATATGAAAATCAGTCAAGAGACACTATGATCCCCTTAGAGCAAAATGCAAGCATAGAGACATTCCCCCTAACACCTGAAGGGAACAATATTTCACCCAGCCTGGACAGAAATGCAGAAATAACTCTAGAGTACAGGTAGAAAATATCATCACTGATAACCTTGAAACTGGCACCACCATTCCTGGAAATGAGGTTGTTGCTCCTCCATCCCCTACCAAAACCATGCCAGAAAAGAATTTAGCTGAAAATAAGTTAAATAGAAGGATCAGAACCTGCAAAAGGTTAAGTAAAATGATAAAACATTTGAGGAAACAATTGAGGGAAGTAAGCAAGGCTCTAAAGCCTAAGAAAGAATTGGTCTCCACGGAAAACCAAACAGAGTTTGTCAACAATGTGATAGACACTACTGAGATTGAGGTATAGATTGACCTAGTAGACATTGTTGAAGCTTCTGTGCAGACTAGGCTAAAACTTACAGAAGAAAAGGAAACGTAAATAGAGGAGATACCTGAATACACTACCCTAGTTGAAAAGGTTGCCACTCAAAAATTGCACAATGAATTAATTCAAACACGGAATGATTTGGCACAATGCAGAAAGGAAGTAGTACCCACACAAGAACATTATGCACTATTGAAGAAGTTCAAAGACCTTTTTGCAATAGTGGATGAGACATTTTCTCAACTCAGAGAAGAAAAGGCGAAGGTAAAGAAAGCATAGGATCAAGTGGAACAAGCCAAGAAGCAAACCAGTATGCTTTGCTCTCTATACTCTGATGTGCTAACATGCATGGCACCAGCCACCAACTATGCCCTATTTTTAGTATAATGATATCTATTACTGAAGATTAAGGCCATCAAGGTAGGGAAGCCCATGACTTTTAAAACCATAGAGGAATTCGCTCATTACTGCAATGAACAAAATGAACAGGTCGAATACCTTTTGTGTGAATTATACATGCACAAATTCTTCCTAGAGGAGGACAGGGATAGTAATCCTAGCCCCTTTAGAGGAGACATTCAGTTCCAGGATTTCCTCTCTTTTTCTAAGAACCAGACTCGGTGGGCTAAAGCCTACAACATTTTCTAGAAGAGGGAGCATGGCCTAGACCTATGGGTTAGAGGGGAGCCTACTAGACCCTTGCATCTGTTCACCCAACATAAGAATTTCATGTAGAGAAAGGGAGTAAGGATTAAACTGGGGCCATCCACAAGTACAGAATGGGTGAGAGTATTTCTAAGACATCAGGAAGCAACTTTGACAGTAGCTAAACAAAGGTGGATGGCCTCCATGAATAATGTGAGAAACAGAGAGCCATTTGGCTACAGAAACATCAAAGCGGCTGCCTCCAGATTCCTTTTATACATCAATCTAATCCTCAACATGTGCCCTACATGGATAGGATGCAAGTATAGATTCCCTCTCATCTAGTACCCCCTTGATGGTTATGATCATTATTACGAGCTGTGAGAAGGGCACACAAACTCTGCCTTTGCAAATATCAGATATAAACATGGCTTTAGATGCTATAAAGAAGAAGTTTACCTTGCATATTCTCTGACCCAGTTACACATCAATCATTTGTTTGCATGAGGAAATGAAAATAGGTAAGTGGGGGAGTATGTTGGGCCGAGAATAAGGTACATTTTCACCCTACCTTTACCACCAATTTTTATGCACCTTTATTAATTTTTCCTCATATTAACAGTAAAGGAAAGGAAAATTAATGTAAAATCAGGGCAAAATGAACTGAAGGTAAAAGGGATGTTTAGCAACAGGAAATTGACTTGTTCTATCTTTATTTACAAGGAAACAAAGAAGTTGAATCGATGATAACCAGAAGACAGTTGACAAAGAGAGACTAACGGGATCATGATGACTCCCATGGGATGGTGGAAGACGGAAAGGTACCTCCACATCTGAAGAATTCAAAAAATATCCACAAGTAGTAAGATCGTGTATGGAAAAGACCGTTACCACTTTTGAAATTTCCTTTAAAAGGCCAAAAACAAACAAGATTGATAGATCAGAATAGAGACTTTCTTCTGTAATAGACGTATCAGGACAGAATTCTCCAGTTATATTGATGTATTAAATTTCATCTTAATAAAGGTTTTGGCATTTTTGGATAGTCAATCTCTGAGTTTTCAGTAGCGATAGAATTCTGGTGGTTTGGGCCCAGCCCTAGGATTTTCTTCGCTAATCTCTGTGCTATACATTCAATTACAGAACTTACGTTTCAGTGGTCTAATACCTTTCGTGGGATATCATTTAGTTGGTTGAATTGTGAACATAAGATGCTCCAACTTTCTCTTTCATTAGAATAGTTCGTCATTCATACCTTCTTGCTTAAAGTCAATAATTTCATAATTATTTAGATTCTTTCATCATTTCCCGATGCTTTATGCGTGTTTCATTAGTTTTACCATAACTTCTGTTCAATTCTGTATATAGCTAAAGTTGGATCCTTTCATCATTACTGTAAGGAGTGTAGTTGTTAATTGGTTCAGAGATGTCATATATTTAATTTAAAAGAGAATTCCATTGCAAAATTAGATAAACAATTGCCGTTCAATTTATCAAAGTTGTTGTTCAATTAAGTAGTACTATTGTTCAATTCATTAGTGTGTTGTTCAATCGTAGGTTGCTCTTTTCTACACTTACTTAGCCAGAATAGTTCAACATAATTTTATATTTCCATTTCACTTTGAATTGATTGAACTTCAAGAATTACATAGTCCTCTTTATGATAATGTAGAGTAGTTGTTCTTTGATATCACTGCATATATTGTGCTCACACTCTTGAAATAATAAGACTTGCACTGGGTTGACAATTGAATGAGAAGCATTAAAGTTTCCTGTAACAGTCACCTTTATGAACCAACATTTTTGGCGTTGTTTCCAAGGAGAGTGTTTTAGAGTGATGTCCTTTATTTCTTTGTTCTTTTGCTACGAAGAATTGGTATTTAAAATGATAGGTAAGAACCTACGTATCGGCAAGCAAAACGCTTTCTCTCCAGCCCTCCTCTCAGCAACCATGTAGAGGCTAGTAGGATAGGTGCTCTTGTTTTATGACTAGGAAGAAAAAGATAGAAACAAATCAAAATCATCCACTTAAATGCACAAAACCCAAAGGACTGGTTATCCTTAGTAGAACAACATATATAGATGAAATCATTAAGAAATTTGAATCCCAGGCATCCATAGGATCTAGAACCATTCCTACTCAAATTCCTACTGCACTCCCTCAGGCAACAGTCTCACCATCTGCAACCTACGCCGAGATTCACAGGGAAAAAGAGGGATCTGAACAAAGCCTTCAGACTTCTGATCATGTAAGTACTGATCCTTCGAGAGAGGGAGGTTCTTGTAATTTACATGAAGGGGCAGGAGAAACCAGTAGTGCGGTATAGGTAAAAACTCCAGAACCGGGATCTCCTGAGAAAGTAGTTGGGACAGAGACACTCAGTTTTCGAGATCGAGGAATTTTTGTAAGACTTCCTCCACATCCACTCCCTAATTCAAAAAATATTATTCCTCCAAAACAAGAAATACCTGAGGATTATTGACATATCTTTGACCAAATGGCAAACAATCAGAACCAGAATTAGAGGCAGACATCAACATTGGAATATCCCATTGTTTATCATGCTACAAATGCCCCTATGAAAGTCATTCCCTTAAAAAACATTCCCACCTTCCATCAGTTGACCTTGGAAGATCCTGATGCGTTATTATTTGAATTTGATGTCTTCTGTAGGGAATATGACTACACCACTGACCCTCAAAAACTGAAATTATTTCCCTCTACCTTGAAAGGGACCACATTACGTTGGTTCATGGGGCTCGGTGGAGGAACGATCAATAATTGGGACCAGATGAAGAACACTTTCCTTAATAAATATCAAGATTATTGCCGAACTCAAGAATTAAAAGATGAAATCTTCAATATGTCTACAAAATAAAATGAGACATTAGAAGAGTACGTCAAAAGATTTCAATATAATTTACAAAGGTCTCCATATACTACACTATCTAAAGACATCTTAAAAACAACAATGATTAAGGGAATGAAATAAGAATGGGTGGAAACACTTAACATAATGGAAAAAGGGGACATCTACCAAGAAGAATATGATGATATTATTTCACTATGTATCAGGTGCTCTCAGGGTAGTACGTGAAGTAGGCCAATCGGGCGAGACTCAACAACAAGGGATCCTAATAACTTCGATGGCAACGTGACCAGAGAAGAATTTGGTAATCTTTTAGAAGATTTCAAAACTGACATCTTGGGCACCTTGATAACACAGCTAGATGTCCTACAAGCTGAGCAAAAGCAAGCTATAGCAGAACAAAACTTGGTTGTATTTTGCCCACACTATCATAAGAAGCATAGCCAAAGTGAATGTCCATAATACATGATCTAGGCATGTGCTATTTGCACCAAGGACCATGCTACGTACCATTTCCCTTCACTTCCGGGGCTGAAGGAAATTTTTAAAGAAGCAGACGAAGAGACAGAACCAGTCTATCTAATGAACTAGCGTCGATAGTGGCAAGCACGACCAGGTATACCACAAGACCTGCCTTAGTTCTTTTCTTCC